>JAPQWV010000259.1:600000-801000 GCA_027422505.1 Craterostigma plantagineum | reverse complement strand
ATTTCAACCTCCAATATGCCCACACGTACTCCGATTTCTTTCGTCAAACCCAAGCAGATTATATATAATTTCAGTATAGATACTTTATACTATAAATGTCCAATTTGTACAAGGAATTAATTGATCAATATAGTATGGGTTCAAAACAATCATGTTTATATCGTATATTACATGATGAAGTCCCAATAAAATCTTTTGCATTTCACCGTAACTTAGCATATGTTTCTGCTGCAATAAGGTCTTGCTAAAGTCGACAAAACTATTACTGGGGTTGTTCTTTGGAGTTACTAATAATACAAGCACATAAAATCATATTGGAACTGTTCTTTCTGAGTTTTGTTTTTCTTTTCTTTTTCTCACATTACAAACTTCACAGAGCAGTGTAAAATATCGTTACGAGAAAATACGTCGGCGATTACTAGACGAACTGCATAGACTACTCCGAAGAACCGATGTTTTCATCGCTACGACAATGCACAGAAACTTCGTCATTGTTGTGAAAGCCGGCGTACGATATCACATATGCACAACCATGCATTCTTGTAATGTAATTACATCTTTGTCGTAATCTTTACAAAATCTCTGTTATAAATACATTGATCATAAGTCCGTGTAATGATCCATCCAACACTAGAAAGAAGTTCGTAATAGGCTAACTTTGAAGGAAGAATAAAGATGGCCAAGACAAGCAGCAAAAATGTCTGCACTTTCTTCAACTTGGCTTTTGTCCTTTCGCTTTTCCTCGTTTTATTAGCCATTGCAGAGAGCAGATCATCAGTTTCTGCAGGTATAATAGTTTCATTCTCTCACAATCTTTCTTTTCTATATTACATGTACGCATAATAAACACGCACATTTCTTTCTTCGTTTTATTGCGGTTAAAGGGAGCCCAACGTTGACGTGCAAGAACGTGATCGGAGTAGCGAGTGGAGACACTTGTTCGGGGATCGCAACTGCAAACAAGTTGACCCTCGATGCATTCCTAGCTATTAACCCTAACGTCAACTGCAATAAGATCTTTATCGGCCAATGGATTTGCATCAATGCCTCAGAGAAATGACATCAATTCACTCTCGAATCGTTCACATCGACTTGTACGAGCAGTATACTAAATAATACATGAATAACGAGCTTTCTTTCTGTGTTCTTGTCACAATTGAAGAAGCTCCTTGTGGTTGTCTCTCTTTCATGCTATTGGGATGTTTAATTTGTGTTATATCTTTGATGATTTATGCATGAGTTCCCTGAATTCTCTGTTTCAAGATATACGTTCCACGTCCACCATGAGATCAAGAATGGAAGAAATGTAGACGCTGCAAATCTTTCATCATCAACCTCAGTTTAATTTTATTGCAGTGATATCAAAATGTTAAAAGACAACAATCCTCCAAAGGCCAAACCACAGACAAACGTACTCAATCGAGCAATTATTTCGTACGAGCATAACAACCATATAACACAAAAACAACAGTAACAAAAGATCATATCAAGGTCTTCGCTAATTAATTCTCTTAACAACTTTCCCTCTTAAGCAGTACCTATAACAAAGACAAAAGGGAAAGCAAATACTCACCCGACAAGTAGCTTGTTCTCCTCCAAGAACGAGTAAGTAGGAACCTCCAAGTTAAACGGCGCAGGCCCTTTGCGTATCCTCCCCGAGATATCATAGTGGGACCCATGGCACGGGCAAAACCAACCCCCAAAATCGCCAGCATTCGGCAAGGGAATGCACCCCAAGTGCGTGCACACGCCGACCACCACGAGCCACTCGGGATTCTTGACCCTCTCCTCATCCTTCTGAGGGTCACGGAGAGAACCCAAGTCCACGCTGTTGGCCAACTTGATATCCTCTTCGGTTCGACGCCTGATGAAGACCGGCTTGCCACGCCACTTAACGGTCACGGTGCTCCCAGGCTCGATGCTCGATAGGTCCACCTCGAGGGAAGCAAGGGCAAGGACGTCTTTGCTTGCAGACATGCTGAGGACGAACTTGAGAACCAAGAGACGAGCCAGCGATGCGTAGACGAATCTGCCGCCGGTCAGGACGAAGTATGTGAATGCCCTCTTGCTTGGGTCGCCGGGCGGGTACCGCTCGTGGTTGTGCTCGTCGTAGGTGATTTTGTTCGAGGGGTTCTTGATCGCTGCTACTGTGGCTGGGACATCTGAAATCAGGCCCGATTCTTGGCTCGGGGCAATGGTGCCCGAAGAGAAACCTGCAAGAATTCGACGTTTTGGTACTTGTAAAGGAGTAGTGCATCGACCAATTTCAAATAGAAGCGTTCAATTTCTAGGGATCTTAAATCATCCTGAATTGAAATTGAATTGATCACCATTCATACAACCAATCCTCCTATTAGTAAATTATCGAGAACGAATCCAACTAAAACAGACGCCAGAAGTACCAATCTGGCTAAAGGAATGAAGATCAGATCCTTCCCCAAATAGAATACTAAAAACGTGATGAAAATGAATGACCTCTGATTTGGCGGAGATAGGAATTGATGAGCGTCGCCGATTGAGCCTTCCTAGAGCTGAAGGACCTCTCCTGTCCATCAGATGACGAATCCTCGGCGGCGAATGGATTTCGAGAAGCGAAAGCCGCCGAAGTTTGACCTGGTCGTAACGACAGAGAAGAAGTGAATCGCTTCCCAGCTACCCTCAGCATCTTCGGTTGATTCGCAAGATTAACCTTAAAAAAAAAATAGAAGATCGAATATCTGTTTCGATTAGAGAGACCACAGCTCGGAGAGAGATGAGGATCGATGTGGTGGTGTGGAAGAAGTACAACAGTGGGTCGGTTTGTAATTACGTAAAGAAAATATTAATGCATTTTATGATAAATAATTGGGACTATTTGATAAATATTGGGCCTTTTGGGCCTGATTGAATTATTTGTAAATTGTAAATTACTACTACATTTCTCCACCTCTTTGATCTTTTTCACCCTACAAACCAAAATATATTTTCTTGGACAGAATCATCAGGAAAAATGACATTCAAAACATGAAATTTACTAATAGTAACTTGATATACATAACAAATCATGCATCTAATAACCACCTTGAACTAATAATAATGAGCAGATTCAGTAGTCAATCATCATCATCCAATGCAGTTCTTTCTACAGTCTTGCAACAGCTTAAAGCTGTAGTAAAACGAAAAAAAGGGATGAAAAGCGAAGATACTGGACATTTCCACGAACGGTCGAAGAAACCAGATCGAAATGGCTGACTTTACGACTGCGTATTCACATTCGACGACTGCGTATACATACACTCGCCGACACACACACGTAGAGTTGCTTTCTTGGTCCCGATACAGAACTAGCCAGGTAATAGAACTGCCAGCACTACAACAAAAGAAAAAAGAACGAATAAAATCGCAACTTAACGCCGTAAAATAAAAAACGAGAAATAGCGAAGCAATCGCATGCTCACGTTTTTTTGTCAAAGAATGACGACGAAAGGCGGCGCATCCTTCCTCGGGCCAGCGACCGATCGATATACGTAGACAGTATCTGGGCCATCGCCACCTTCCTCGTTTATTACCTCAACGTTCAACCTCGGCATCTCCCTTGCAAGAGCCCTACAGCCCTCCATTGTCACGTTACAAGTCGACATCCACAGAGACCTCATCGTCTCGTACCTACATAAATGATTTGGCATTTTTTAACTAGACATATGTACCGATATCTTTTTCCCTGTAAACTACCGAGACGAAGCACATATATTCAAAATGCTTATCAATTTCATGTTGGGGAAATTGCGATTTAGTCACAATAATCAGGGTAAATCTTTTTTCGTGACTAATTCACTATAATGGTCTGTTATACCCTACCCAGTTGGGTATAACCAACATGAATTGTGTATTCATAAGTCGACTAAATTGCAATATAATCCCCACGAAAAACAACTTCGAACAATGCAGTACCTTTCTACACCAGAAAGCAGGGCGGAGTCCCCGAAGGGACAATCTCTTATCTCGAGCTTCCTCAGCTTCTTACATCCCCTCAGCACGCTCTCCATGGCCGAGTCGCTGCTGCCCGCAAAGGCCACGGAGAGCGTCTCGAGGTTCTTCGCGTGCTGCCCGATGGACTCGAACGACCTGTCGGTCAGCAAGCCCGAGACTGAGAGCCTCCTGACCCTCGGGCAGCTCTTCACGACGGCCGCGAAAGCCTCGTCCATGGGCCCGTTCGTCGTGTAGTCGGGCTCGAAGGGCGTCATTATGCAGAGACGAAAATGGGTGAAGTTCGGGCAGTTTCGGGCGACGGTTATCACGGCAGCGTTGGTCATGCGACGGCAGAAGTAGAGGACGTAAGCGAGGTTCGGGCAGCCTCGGGAAATGGACAGGAACCCTAGCTCGGTCACGCCTTCTCTTTCGTGGCGGTTGTATGGGTCCGATGGGAATACTCTGAGCTCTTCGAGGGAGTGGCAGTGCTCCGCCACCGATTCGAGGCCGATGTCTTCTATGGTGTCCGCCACCTGCAAGTTTATAGATTTAGAAAAAAAAAAGACATTCTAAGGGTTAATTATTTTTTCAATCCTGTAACTTTTATCTGGGTGGCATTACAGGAACATGGAATTTAGGAAGTAATACTTTATGGATAGTAACATTTAATTAAGCCTTCATACGCCATAGTCCTAGATTTAGTCCCAAAATTACATAATTTTGAAAGTTATTGTCCGTATAATGCGCCTTCTAAATCTACCAGTACCCTAGAATTCGGGGCACAATTAAGTGTTGGCGCATAATGTCTCTAAATTGCTTAAATTTGAAAATTATTTTCCGCATGATGTCAACCCCAAAATTCGTTGCCCCTATAATGCGACCGCCCTAAATCTTAGGAATTTCGAATGATTTGAACTTCGACAATTCGTACCCAAAGCTTCCTTAAATTAGGGCATCGAGCGATGAGCTTTGCGAATTCGCCGCTCTGAATCTCCACGCCGCTCAAGTTCAAGAACGTGAGGTTCTCGCACGCTCCGTAGAGAAGCCGAAGGTTCGCCGGTTGGCTTCCCAAAAACCCGATAAAACTCGGAGATTTCTACACCCGTCAAACACGCTCCGAGCATCGTCGTACTGACGGGGCGTGAGTTCTTGTAAGAAAGATCCCGTCCCTAGCTCGACTAATAGAGGGGCGAGCAAAAGAAGCTGCTGTAATTGGTCTAACGTTACGCTTTCGTTGACTTTGAGAACTCTCAAAGATTTGCAACGTTCGACGAGGCTCTTTAGGTCGTCGAAATCGACCTCTCCGCTCAGACAGGCGAAGTTTAGTATTTGTAATGAGGTGAGATCTTCGGGAAAGTAGCTCAGCCATGACCCTCCTACTTCCTCGACTGGGCAGTCTAGAATGTCAAGCTCAGACAAGTTTCTGAAATAAAAAAAAAAAAAGGATCGATCACAGTCATTCTAAGATAATATTCATAAATTTTCAAGTAAGAAGAAGAAGAACCAATCCAATATCGAAAAATATAATAAAATAAAGGGCTAACTATTTTTATACTCCTGTAACTTAGGGGTGACATTATATGGACAGAGAATGTAGGGAATGCAGTATACGTACAATAACTGTCATAATTAAGCAATTTCGGGACAAAAATCTAGGAATTGCTCAATTTTGAAAAGTTATTTTCCGTGTAATGTCATCCTCTAAATTTAAATTATAGGACGGAAAAAATATAACTAAAACATAAAATAAATTTACCTGCAGCGGCTGGCGATGGCTTTGAGTCCATTTTCGGTGAACCCATCGCAGCTCCACAGAGACAAGGCCCGAAATCCCGGGAACGACTTTGCCAAAAGCTCCAAGCTTTCGTCGCTAACGTTCATCCTCTTAAGCCTCAGCTCTTCGAGGAAAGGGTAGACTTTGGCGAAGGAGACGATCCAAGGATGAATGTTCGCCCCCCATTCTCTCGGCACCATGTTGAAATCGGAGAACCGATGCTTTCCCTTTAGGGTGACGCTCTTAATGCTCGGGAATCTTCGGGCTACGATTTCGGGGGAAACCGCGTAGCAGTTTCCTATGAAGAGCTTTTTCCTCGTCCATCGCTCTGCGTTGTACCAGTCTTTGCGGACGAGGGAGATAGAGTTTCGATCCTTGTGAGAATCGATGAATGAGAGGACTTTTTCTAACACTTCGTCTGGGAATGGCGACGAGGGTTGTTGGGATGGCCTGTCATTGGACGTGTCTGAAGGGTTTTCGGTATCGATATCCATATGAGTTTCAGACCGAAGATTCTCAGAACGTAATATTAGCTTCAAACCCTTCGAAGAACACAGTTCATATATCAGATAAATGTATTGATGATACCAAGTTAAGGAATCTATTTCTCTATAGGACTACAAAGAACTGAAATACGACATAGAAGATGCTAACAAACACCAGAAAATCCTTGGACTTAAATTATGGATCAGACAAGCGAGGATAAATCGACAGCTGAACTTCAAACCCTTAAATTTTGGCAAATTTCCAGGAATCTCAAGAACATGGGCAGCAATTTGGGACTGTGAAAAAATCAGAATCTTAAAGAGGATAGAAAAAAAAGCAGGCCATTGATTTATTACCTGAAAGTTCGAACTGGTAACTTACAAATCGAACAGTTGTTATGGAATCCTCAGCTGGTGCAAGAACACTTGTAAATCTTAGGAAGCAGAAATCATACCTTTTTCCTCGAAATATCAAACAAGCAAACTGTAGAAAAAATGAGAATGAAAAAACCCATTACTATATATTTTTGAAACAAAAATGAAAAATCACAACCCCGCAACGAAAGAACCTTAGATCCAACATGAAAAGTAATCTTCCATATAGTTATTACAGATCTAGAGCTTGATTAGTGCACTAAAAATGCACTGTTACCTACGCCAAGATCAGATTTTTCTTTCAGCTACCGAACTAAAATAGCTGAAATAATTTGTATTTAGAAAAGGAAAAAAGGAAAACAAAGATGAAAGCTCTCTTACCACCTCCGCAGAAGATTGATAGCTTAGTGAAGAGCTAAAGAGCCAAGGAAAAAGCTCAGAACAACCCCACTTCGAATATATTTAATTACACAAACTTATATAAAATAGTTAATTACTGCTACTGTTACTCTCTCATATAAAGAGCACCCATAAAAGGGGCAATGTAATGTCCGCTTATTGCAAAAAGTTTCTTCTCTAATGTAGTTCAGATATATACGGATAGGATCGGAGTACTACATCTACAGCTTTCGTAAAAAAGGCATTTTATAATTATTGACGCAAATGTGATTCGTGAAGTCGACATGCCACAGACGCGCGTGAATCACACCGAGACAATGATGGACTTGTGTAATTTGTTTAAATAATGTAAAAAAATCTTAAATGGTGTTTTAAACTTACGCTTAGCGAATGGGCATATTGTTATTATATTCCACTGTGTCACTAATTCATGTGATGTCACGATTATTTGTTCATACTCCAACTGACCCACCACCAAAGTACATGTGAATAATCTTTTCTTCTATTCTATTATCTATATAATCTTAGACTCTATAGCCACAGGTCAAAATTGACAAATTAAATTTTTTCCACATTAATTACTATTAAAAATATAATCATAATAACCACATCATTCTACTTTTAAGTATATCAATTATTAAAAAAAAATTATTAAACCACGTAGCTTTAAAATTCATAATAACTACATTAATTTATTAAAATCATCACTAATAATTAAATTTATATTTTTTGCGCAGACATAGGGTGTGCTGAAATGAAACTATTAGTCTTATATAAAGAGCCTAGTATGATAAAAACATTAAATTGGTCTGTCACAATTTGTTTCTACTTTAATTACTATTAAAAATAAAGAACATGTTAAATCGTAATAACCACCTCATTCTATTTTGAATATATCAATTATTAAAAAAAACTTCTTAAACCACGTATCTTTAAAACTCATAATAACCATATTAGTCTTATATAAAGAGCCTATGAGGATTAAAACTATAAATTGGTCTGTCACAAAATTTTTCTACTTTTATTAAAAATAAAGAACATATTCAGTCATAATACCACCTCATTCTATTTTTAGTATATCAATTATTGAAAAAAAATTATTACACTATGTAGTTTTAAAAATTCACAATAACCACATCATTGTATATTTTTTTTTTGAGAAGAAGGATTTCATTCACAAATCCAAATGGATACAAAGATACAATAGAGCAATAGCCAAAAATTACATCATAATTGACTATTTCTATCGCGTAGATAACAGATGATAGCACAGTATCCGTTCTCAAAGCCCCAAAGAAGGGAAAATGACCCGAAAGGGAACTCCCACGAGAGATAGGCTCCCACGAGGGGAGGAGAAACGCTCCCACGAAGGGAGAAACGGGCTCCCACAAAGGGGAGAAAAACTCCTACGAAGGGGAGAAAACTCCAGAAAGGAGAAAACTCCCCCGAGGAGAACACGCACGACCGAAACGGCCGAGCAGAAGAACGAGACTGCTACCCTCTCGCCATACTGCGGCCGAGAATCTGCCAGATCCGCTCCTACCGGACCTGCCGCCGCAACAATGCCACCATCGACTTCCATCGCCAGATCCGCCACAAAAAACCTTCCGCCGCTAGAAACAACACCACCGGACCACAAAACTCCACAGGATCTGGAATCGGAGGTCGCTGCGGAAGCTCTGCCCCCAAACTGACTTCATCGCCGACAGATCTGCCCTCGACATACCTCACCAACGCCACACCCCTCCTCTCGCAGCTGCCGAGACCTTCCGTCGCTTTTGAGCTCTTTTTTGTGGGTGGGTGGTCGAGCTCCTCGTGGCAGCCAAGCTCCGGGCTCAAGCTGGTGATGGCGGCGGACTTTGGCTTAAAGAAGCTCCCTTAATCGAACGGTGGAGGAGATGACTAGCCAAAGATGGTGGTGCCGGCGCACCCCGGTGGGCGGTGGTGGTGACAACCCGTTTTTTATTAAAATACGAAACACGAAAATGGAAAATAAAAGAGATGGGGCTCCCCCAACCTCCGCTAGGAGGGGGAGGAAGAAGCTGAAATTTTTTGGAGGCGGTTGGCTGGAGATTAGGGTTTCTAACATTGTAATTTTAACATATAAGTTTTATTAAAATCATTCACTAACAATTAATTTTATATTTTTTCACACACATAGTCTGCTAAACGTACTAGTATTAATAAGCGTGAGTATAAACTGCCTTTTGGTATTACAAACAGATAATTCATTTACAAATTTACCCTTATTATTTTAATTTATTACAATTTTATGCTAACTTTTAAATTTTGTATTTTAAATAACTTACTTAACAATATACAAAATAAAATTAACTTATATATTGCACATAGAATGTGCATGTGCTAAATATGCTAAATATACTAGTATAATTTAAGTACTACAAATAACCTCATGATGTATTATTAGCCGTAGTAGTATAATTATATTTTTATGTGTTTCTTGCTATTTGCATCTCATTGCTGCCATTACTGTTCATTTTTTAAGCTTCTAAATTTTGATGACTGATATTTATATATATTTTATATTATATTCGATATCTTACCTATATATGGTAAATACAGTTTAATGCTCTTTAATATTGCAATTATTGCTGTAACTGCACCGATATTCTCCCTTCATTTAAGACTAAAGATGGATAATTAATCAACTAATGACGGGATTTTCCCTAAACAAGTAAAAAAAAATTTCTTGGCGTGTTGATGTTAATTTTAGGTTCGAAAAGCAAAAGATAGAGAGATCAACCAACCACAAACATAGTAAACGTGTAGGTAGAATTATAAATTTGAATCACTAAGATATAAAAATTATATACTTTGGATCACCTTATTTGCCGTTTATAACTTGCATACAACTTTATATGCCGAAACAAATTTGTGTCTTCGGTCATTTTTAATAAGATTAATTGAAAAACCTAATTGACATTATTTCATGCAATAAGGCAATGTGATATGAAATATTCCACCGATTCCCGACCAATTTTATGAGAAGAAAAATCATAATCCAAATTTATTGCAATATGTATGATCCGAATTCAATATAGAAGCCTATAAGTAAAAATAATATAATTGATGACCCGAATCTAAAAACATGCCCAAATGTATTATTCATCACTCAATAAAGCTGGCTTAAGAAACCAGTCAAATTGATCCAAAGCATTTCTTGTACTTTTATATATGCATATTATTGAATTAATCATAATATGTATCAAATCAGACAATCTCCAAGGCAACTTGGATTTCAACTCCAAGAAGATAAACAATATAAATATAAAAAAAATTAATTTTCTTATCACTAAAGTATGATGTGAAGTAGTACTGAGCCAAAGGCCACAAAACACGAACGGACTTGACACCACTAACTAGAAAGAGAGTACATAGTGTGACCCTAATAAATGGGATGAGCAAAACTGGATATCCCAATTTTCGGATATTCGGATATCAAAAAATTGATATCCGTATCCGGTTCGAGTTTAAAAAATATACAAAAATCAGACATATGCTTTCTTTGGATATTAAACCGGATGTCCGCATCTCGTTTTTAAATTTATTTTTCTTATATATATTTTTTTATTTTCTTTGAAAATCAAATTTTTTTTATTGCTTATCAACAAATGAAAATATAATTTTTAATATAAGAATTTCTACACATAGTAATTCATATTATATGTGAATTTATGATTCAAAATTGCACAAAATAATAAACACAGTACCACATATTTATATTAATTTTTAACTTGCATCTCGATGTGTTTATTTTTTTATTTCTATCTCTAACAAAGTTTTTTTTTTAAATTAAATATTCTACTTTGAGATTTTATTTTCCTCTTTGGACCTTCGTTTCCCTTTTTCCGCTGTTTTTTTTGTATTTTTTATTATTTTTTTAAATGTAAAACCGGATACCGAATGGATTTTAGACAAACCACTATCCGTATCTGGTTCGATTTAGTTTAAAATAAATCGGATCGGATACTCGATCCAGTTTTTAAAGCTGGATATCCTTTATTCGGCTTTTGAAAATCGGATATCGGATCGGAATCCGATTTCCGGATATTTTGCTCAACCCTACTAATAATACTACCTAATATAATATATATCCGCACACAAATAATTTTATGTAATATTATTTTAATTCTGATTAGAAACGACACCTAAATAATTGTCTCCCTGATTTTCAGAAACCCATGTTACTTCTGTCTCTATGCAATAATAATAATCCCATTCGAACCATTTTATGTTAGGCACAAAATCGAATCATTGGGGTTTCGACACGTGTAAACATACTGAATGGGCCGAGTCAAACCAGCCCATTTAGCCTTCCATAGTTCTCTCCAACCCAGCCCAGCCCAGAACGTCATGATTTTTCTTTCTAAAACGGAAGTTCATTTAAGAAAATTAAATTGGATGCCTTTATAATAAGTAGAGTAGGGGATGTATAGAAAACACTCATTTGTATAAAAAGTTGCAAGCCATTAATCTGTCAGTATTTTTTATATGTAAGTACCTATTACAATAAACTTTTTGGACATTGGTACCTAATCCGCCACAATGTACATCATATAACACATTTAAGTACCATATATCAACGTATTGTGGTACATAATACAGTAAGAGAAGGTACTAGCATATAAGAACGTATATGGGTATAAACGTGTGATGTGGTACATAATACAAATATAAAAAGGTACGTCAAGAACGGAAAATGGTCAACACAGGCAAACATGTACTCACATAAAAAATTCTGCCAGAGCTAATAGTTTGCAAATTTTTTATTCAATTGGCTATTTTTCTATTGATTAACCTTAATGTATTAGTAGATTATTATAGGGAGGGTGAAGCTCTCGTCGATAAAAGAAAAATGCTTTTTTAGTGGAGGAAGAGAGTCAGTCAAAGTTTTAAATGAGAACAATACCGCCGCTGATGTATTTTTAGGCCGCGTTTGCTCTGTAAGATAACCCAATAAAATGGGCTACAAAACTGTTAATAACATGTTTTTTCATGTTTGGTTTGACTAGATCAGGCCCGCGAAAATAAAAAAGCCCGTAAATATTACACGGGCTTTTCCTTTATTTATCCCAGATTGACCCTAAAGATTAAATTGTCTCCTTTTTCCACGTAATAGGGATAAGTGTCTATTACGTTTTTACCCTTGATACAAGTACCGATGTTCGACCCAAGTTTTTTATCCCTTCTGTTGCCACGGCCAGTTCAACCAACACCCAAGAGCTATTTCAACACCGTAAATATCGCCAGCCAATCGTTGTACCATCTGTTACACATCATCGTAGCTGTTCATAAGCTCAACCGCTAAAGATGTCTACTTTGGGTGTCACTCGAAAGAAGCACAGGCATTATTATTGTTGTATCAATGGCCTCAACTGTCCCCATTCCCCATTCTCCTCTCTCGTTCTTCGCCGAAGAACCAAACCGTCGAAAACGCTTCTCGCCTTTTGCTTTCTGTTAAACAGCAACTCAGTTTGTTCAGATCTCAGGCCGTCTCGACCATCTCAAGAAATCCCAGAAGAGCTTTCGCGAATTCGGGCTCGAATGATGACAGCTCATCAGCTGAAACCCCAATTGAATTGAGTATGGGATAGTGCTTCTTTTTTTTCTCTGTGCGTGAAATTGATCTGATTCGTTGGCTTATCTTTGTCGCCTTTGCTCTCGTGTGTGTCTGAAGGGCGACCTAAATTGCGGATTATGATTGTATTGTCACTGTGAATTAGACCTGGGCTTTGGGCCGGATTGGGCCGGTTCCGGGCCGGTTCTACCGGTTCCGGTTCAACCGGTTCCGGCACTGTTCCGGTTCCGGTTCCGGGTCCGGTTCCGGAACCATTTTCCAGGGACCGGACCAGAACCATACGAAGAACCCCCGGGCCTCTTTTGGGCCGGTTCCGGTTCCAGAATCGGAACCGGCCCGTTTAATTTTTTTTTTTGCTATGAAAAAATTCTTTAGAAAATATCCAAAAATTTTATTCCAAAAAAACAAAAAATAAAAGATAAGAAAAGTACAAAAAAATAAAAAAAACTACCTAAAAAATACAAATAAAAACATAAAAGAAAGAAAAATAAATCTAAAACTTACAAGTTACAAAATACAAAAAAGGAAAAAATATTCGAAGTTATGCGCCCTCTGGAGGTGTTTTTTCATCGAGCCCGTCCCACCTTGATTCGGTCCGGTCTTAATTGTGTAGGAGTGGCGGCACATTTTGCAATAAGCGGTACCTGAAGCGGCATTATTTTTATCCATTTCTAAATCGAAAAAATTCCATACCTTAGACCGCCGACCACGCGGTTGTTGCTTCCTTAAGTGTAGTTTTACAGTGTTTAAAAATTAAAAAAAAATAAAAATAAGAAGTCCGTTGGCCCAACGGCTATATAGCCGTTGGGCCGGTTCCGGATCCGGGAACCGGAACCGGTAATCTGCGGTTCCACGGCCCGCTAACCGGCCCAGCCCAATTTAAATGGGCCGGTTACCGGTTCTGGAACCGGTTCTACCGGTTCCGGTTTTGGGCCGATTCCGGGTTGGCCCGGCCCAAAGCCCAGGTCTACCGTGAATGGTAGCATCTTGATGAAAACACCTCATTAGGGTTTAGGGACAAACATGTCTTTTGAAACTTTTATCTGGCCCATTATTGAATTTGTTAGTTAACCAAACACAATTTTATTTTGGTTTATATCACGTTTGTAAAGTACCCAACCCAAACTTGTAACTGATTTTCATTGGATAACATGTACTGATCTTTTGCGGGTTTGGGCTGTGGTATTAACTGGGCTAAAAACCAAACACAGCATTAGGTTATTCTGTATTGTTATTATTGGGCCGGGCCGGGCTGCTCCTCAAGGCCGAACCGAGCTTTTAGGCATGTTGGCGGCGCACTTAGTTGTGTAGGCTGGACCATCTGATCAGCATTTCTGGGCGTAGTAAGGATGAGCAAAATACTTTCATAACTCCAACTGTGATTTTCCATTAGAAAATAATATATTCATATTTCGTCTATTTATATTAAAGGGTACCATCCCAACAGAAAATATCAAAATTTTCAAATAATAATTACCGCGTTAATTAAATAAATAATGATAGTGACTATGAATCCTTGTGCGTACAGCATTTCATCAAGTAAGGATCATCTCTGTACTTTGAGTACAAGGGAAGCTCAAGAGCTTTCTCTGCAACATCTCTGTCCTCGTGAATCTTCGCTATGAGGCTCTCAAGGGATGAGAAATTCGCCTGTATATATATATATATTATATATATATATATGTTTAGGGGAAAAAAATATACATAATAACTCAAAAAAAGTTAACAGCAAGAAAGACTAGCGTAACAGAACCTCAGGGCGTAGGTAACCGACAATAGCGAGACGAAGATCCTCGCCGTAAAAATCATCCTTAAAATCATGAAGCAACCAAGGTTCCTATGGATCATTTACAAGCAATGTAAGAACTTGATCTGTTCCGTGGAGAATGAGTGCAAACCACATATATAAAGGTTTACTCACGATTGTCTTCTCCGAGTTGTTGAAGTATGGGTTCCAACCTACGCTCATTACCATCTTATAAACGCCTCGATTTGATAATCCCGCCCACCCAAAATATACGCCCGAAGGATGTTCGCTGAGGACATCGGAGTAACTTTCGGTGGACAAATTTGCTACAAAAGAAAGTACAGCCGAATGCCACATTTAATGATTATATCGCGAAAATGATTTCGTTCAAGTGAGATTCTCAACAAATACGAACCAAGATACAAGTCTAATAATCGATGACATAATTAGCTGATTAGTGTTGGAAATCGAGAAAGCAACCTGTTGGTATTCCAAGAACCTTCGAACCTCGGCCAAAACCTCTTATGACAGGACCTCCAATGTACCATGGTTCTAATGGCAAAGTTCCTTCTACCCCTAAAGCAAAGTAAAAGATGGAAGATGAGTAAGCAATGACAAAGATGTAAGATATTAGCAAGTTTGTACGAAACGTACAGTCTTCAAATGCAGGTAGGCCCCACTTTTCGGGTCGCAGGTCCAGCAGAGAATTGATCACTTCATCTGCTGAGGTGAAAAAGTGGGATTGTTTGGGGAGAGATGGAACTGCTACCACTTCCATTCCAGCTTCTTTACCAGCAGTCACACCTTGACTAGCAATATAAATAATGTATATTTCTGTTTTCTTTTTTGCATAAGAGAACAAAGAAAGCAGATTGCACAGTCGTTCTGACGATAAAATTCAGAGCAAGTATATTATATCTTGTGGTGATAATCTAGGTCTCAACGTTGTCTATTGAATCCATAGAAATGGAAGTTACTATTCTTTCTTATTTGGACCAACAGTGAAGAAGCATGTACTGATTTGTTTAACCAAGACTTCGACACAAGAAAATGCCACCACAAGCAATCTGTTTTCTGCAAAGAAATGCAAGAAGAATTTTTCGACACTTACATTGAATCTTCAATGACGAGGCAACTTGAAGGATCTGCATTCATCCTCCTAGCAGCTTCAAGGTATCTTCAAATATGAAAAGCAAACGAACAAATATATTGGTTTTAGTTCTTCAATGAAGATTCAAAAGCAACAAGATGGGTCACTTATTTCAACATACATTTCAGGATTTGGCTTTCCATTGGAGACTTCATCACCTCCAATAATAACAGAGAAAGATTCTTTCCAGCCTAAAATTGGTAAACATCGTCAATGAGATCCAACTTGGTCACATGACCAAAGCAGGAAAGAAGCATTTGAACTTACTATAATTTACATTAATATGTTATATTACTTTACACAAATATGATCTTCAAAGGAAGAAAAATACCCTGATGATAAGATATCTTTGTTTCAACATTCGCTTTTGGGGAATTTGAAGCCAAAGCCAACGGCACACCATGGCCCTTTAAATGGTTAATCAACCTATTGGCACCAGGTTGAGCTTTGATTTTGCAGCAACTGCAACAGAATTAGAATAACGAATCAGTTAAGAAAGTGGAAATACAGTTCTCAGACACATAAGTAAACACTATCTTCGACTAACTCATAAGACCTCATAGAGAATCATGCATTCCCAAGTTTATTGTATCCCAAAAAACGAAAACAGGAAAAAGAAATAGGCAATACGATATTTCATGCCACTTCCCTCAGACAAGAACTAGTATCAGGGAAGTAGTTCCAGCAAAACAAATGGTGAACTTATTGATATCAATCAACAAAATGTAACTAGGGGACAAGTAGAATTACTGCTCGGCAAACAGTGGATTGAATTCGGATAGCAACTCCTCTGTGGTTAAGGGTAGCCCATAATCTTCGACAACAGCAGCTGCAGCCTCGTAGGGTGTTTTACCTACGAGTCTCGACACTAACTTCCCATCCCATTTCTTCCCGTATTTGACCAAGTAAACTCTCAAAACATCGCTTACAACACCATCTGGGAAACAATTTAACTTCTTTGTCAGGATTTTGAGATACAGCACATATGATTGTCAAATGGTTTCAGGGACTAAATAAAGTATAAACATTGCAAACAAAGGAACCATACGGCACCACAACGCAAACTGATCAATCCAATCGAACACAATCGTACCTGTGTTGATAAGCGTTCCGTCCAAATCAAGGATAACGCAAGACACGAGCTTCCTCAAAGGCTTTGCGATTGACATGCTTTATTGAAATCTTAAGGACTTCGCCGATAAAATCGAATTACTGCCACAACAAACAACAGGAAAGAGAAAATCCATGAGCTGAACTTTAAGGAAAAACGTAATCTACTCTACCCACACCACAAACACTCTTGATTAGCAGAGCTTCAGGAGATTACCGATAGCATAAAACTTGGAGAAAATCACGTATATAAGAAAAGAATAAGAGAGGGAGAATCCCGATGCTCGCTGGCATTTGCCTAATCTATATTACCTAAACAATTTTACGGAGGACTTAGTGTATGCCGTCACTAAATAAAATTATTAGTAAATTTGAAATATCCGCTAGTTAATTACAATTTGTAGTTAATTATTATATTTGCGTTATTTTTATACCTTAATATATTATAGAAATTCATATGATATTTTTACTAGAAAAGAATGTGTGGAATGGAATCCAATCGATTTGTGTGTTGCAATTCGATTTTAATTATAAAATAATTATCAAGAAATTCGTACGGTGGGTCATGTTTGGTTATAAGATCCGTGAAAAAACCATGATAAAGTAATATAAACAAGCTTATTATTATTTATCTCACCCATCAACTTTGATCAACTAAGAAATGAATACGACGTAGTATTAGAGAGTCTAATAGATCGAGGGAACCTTTTTGAAGAAACTATTATCGGCTTAGTATCGCTTTTCGTATTACTATATGTCGCGAGTTTCCTTGGCAGTCACATCTTTTTTTTGGGTAAGAAAGTTGTCATTACCACCAGAACCACTATTCTTCAGTACATTTCACACAAGATAGTAACTCTACCCGCACAAAGCTGCTAAGACAATTGTCGAATAAGCTCTTGTTCTTCCAGCTTTGTTGTAAGGATCCTCAAGCTGGCATTCTGATCACATACTCCCCTTTTTATCAATTCCATTACCTCTGCTCCCGATCGTGCTACCTCTCCATGAAGTCGCCTGTTTCGCTCATTCCATAACATGTATAACATGGCAGTGATAACCGTGATCTTCACCTTACAGATCTTATGTTTTCGCTTCCCCAGGTGTAGTAGCAACCTCTTAACTCCCTCGAACTCATCTGGTATACGTGCTTTAATCCAATCCTGAATTCCCTCCTTAACACCTTTACTGAAATCACAAAGCATGAACAGATGATGTATGCTTTCTCTTCATTCGTGCATAGGAGGCATTTTGTGTCTGAGATCATCATACCCCACCCTTGCAGTCGATCTCTTGTCATAATTCTCTCATGAGCAATCAGCCAAAGTACTAGCGCATGTTTAGGCGCTGACCATCTGTTCCACACAGGTGCAGCTAGTTCAAACTTCACTTCTCTATGGCGACCTAACCAGTTACAGGCCGAGGTAACGGTATATTTCCCGGATGCATGTGCTAACCATTTCCCCTGGTCACAGCCCATACGAAACACCTCCTTAATTTTGTTCAGTTTCCTCCATGTCCAACTAAAATCTTGTGGCACACTATGAGCCCAAAAGTCCCCATCCCGCAGATAGACTCCATCCAACTAGCGGATCCATAGACAGTCTTTCTTCCCAGCAATGTCCCACATTAATCTCCCTATACAGGCATAATTCCAATCCCTACAGTTCTTGATGTTTAGTCCCCCACAGCTTTTCCTTCGACACACCAAGTCCCATGCTACCAAGGCCTGCATGTTACCCTCTCCTTCTTCCCCCACGAAAATTCTCTGCATTTTTTATCCACATGTTTTACAACACTTCGAGGCAGAATAAAAATTGACCCCCAATAGGTATGCAGAGACAGTGAAACAGAGTTGATCAAGCAACATCTGCCTGCGTATGATAGATGCCTAGTGGTCCAGCAGTTGATTCTTCTCACAATTCTGTCCACCAATTCCTGACACTCCGTTCTGTTCCATTTTGTAGGAGAGATGTGCACACCCAAAGACCTCATTGGAAATTTCCCTTCCGCATATCCTGTCAGCTCAATCATATTCTGTTTCGCGACACCAGTTATACCAGCTACATAGATATGTGATTTGTTGGTGTTTGCCTCCAATCCAGTGGTATAATAAAACTGGTGAAGACCCTCCATGATCAGTTTGATAGATCTACTATGAGCCTTGCACAGAATGATCAAATCATCTGCAAAACAGAGGTTAACAATTTTCAGCTGCTTACAGAATGGGTGACACCTAAACTCTTTTCCATTAGCTACTAAGCTGAGCTTTCTAGTTAGATACTCCATGACCAATACAAACAGCAGAGGCGACATAGGATCCCCTTGCCTTATCCCCCTAGCTCCTTTAATGTTACCTTCCAAGACCCCACTCATAGAGATTAGGTAGGATGTTCTTGTGATACATTCCTCAATCCAGGCAACCATTCGGACAGGAAAATTCAGTTTCTGTAACAAGCTTAATGTGAATTTCCATTCAATCATATCATAAGCCTTCTTTAAGTCCACCTTCAGCAAGCATCTAGGTGACACTGCCCCTCTTCTGTACATCCTTAACAATTCCTGCGTGAGCAAAATGTTGTGGCCTATGGATCTTCCTGGTACAAAAGCCCCCTGATTGTCCTGGACCTGCTTTGGCAGCACAGTTCTGATTCTAGAACACATCAGTTTTGCAATACATTTATATATGGTATTACAGCAAGAAATGGATCTGTATATTCTAGCATAGCTGGGATGGTCAACTTTGGGAATCAGTGCAATAGCAGTTTTGGTGAAAGCTTTCATCAGTTGGTTTTTCTGAAAGAAATTCTGTATCACCTTAGTGATATCTTCACATATCACCACCCATGCCTTCTTATAAAATTCACTATGATATCCATCCGGCCCGGAGCTTTGTCACTGGGGATAGAGAACATTGCTGACTTAATTTCATCCCTGGTGAAGGGTCGAATCAGTTCCAACTGGTCCTCTATAGATAAGATAGGCCCCTGCTTTGTCACTGGCAATCGCATCTTCATGGCCTTGAAGTTTCCTGTATGTTGGCGCTGTTTCGCTTCTCCACTTCCCATTCGCCTTCTTCAGCCTTTGTTTTCTTAGATTGATTCTTTGAACCCATTCTTGCGTTTATACCAAGAGAACCAACTTAGCGCGGCATTTTTATTCGCCACATTAAATTTATCAAAGCAATTGCTCACAAAATTCGGGGTTTGAAACTCAGAATTTTAACCAATATCTATGATATAGTCCGAAAATCGCCCCTCGCGTTGGCGCGCAAAGTAGACCGTTGATTCCCCTCGCCGCGGTAGAACGCCTGAAATATCAGAGTTCACTAGGAATGCACCGTTTCGGCGACGGCCTTTCGACGCTCAAGTCAGATAAATCATCTTCTTCAAAAAACGGGTAACTACAAGTGCTAGGCTCGAAAAATAGTTTCAGTGTTCGTGAAGGCATACCTACGAAATGACTCGGTTGTTACCTTTTATAACAATCTCGTTTTACCTTGTCTTGACCTGGTCATCACCCTAGCTCACTTCTCTCGTGGACTTCTCGCGGCAACGTGGTTTCCCACGTTCTTCCCACGTTCTCTTTCCTTCTTTCTTCATTCGATCCTTCCTTTGACTTCTTCTGCTCGATATGAAACCGCTTCGTCCGAGCTTCCCCTCTCCTTCTCGAGGGCCTCGGTTATACTCGCCTTCTTTCTGTTCGCGACTCAGGGCCGATCGGCCCGATCCGCCCACTTTGCGTCTAAACTCCGCGTCTTGAGAGTGAGGTAGGAACAGAGTGTGAGTCGTAAAAACTAGAATATAATACCTTCATGTTTGGTTGGCATGGCAGCAATGAAAAAATCGTCCTCATCACTTGGAGGTTCTTCTATACCAGGTTGACTGAACACACCACTTTGTAATGGAGCATCATTGGATTGGAACATCTATCTTGTTTTTTTTCTTCAGAATTATTCTCAATAAGTGACACTATATAGTCTCCACAGTTTTTAAAATTCTATTTGATGAATCAAATTGGAATTTATTTTTTTTTACCCAAAAAACGACTTCTATAATCCAATGGGAATTTATTACCAGCTACGAAATGAACCCAAGCTTCCATCTAAGTTAGTTATCCCGACGCATATAATGAAACATAATTTCTTATTTTTGTTGAGCCTAGCATCACTTGTTCCAATCCAACGGAAATCTGCATATTTTGCAAATATTGTACTATGTTTGATCAATAATGCATAAAGCTAAAGTGATTACAAGTTCAAACGTTTACATCAGATGTACAATACAAATCAATTTTTTCAATCCTTTTCCTCCAACTGTAACGAATAATTTTTTTTTTTAATAAAAACAAATAACAAGCAAAAAACAAATTATCTAAAAAAGCTAAACGCCGCGATTAATCATCTCCATGAATCGATTCAGCGACTCTTGCCTCTGAATCCTCATCTCCTCGTTGAACTTCTTGATGAACGCCTCCACGCGCCGGTTGAGCTCGTCCTGCCCCAGTGACGGTTCACGGCGGATCTTCCCATTGACGCCGCCGCCGCCGCTGTAAATGCCACCAGCCGCCGGCGGACGCTCCTTGAACGTCTCAGATTTCGGCACGTACCCTATCTCCGGCGACACGTGATGCTCCCAGCGCTCGGACCTGGTCTTCAGGTGGCGCGTGAGCGGCACGTGCCGCCCCTCCGTCACCATCTTCCACGTGCTTTCGAGGGTCTCCTGCTTCTTCGTCCTCGCAACGCCCAACGCTGATATTATTTTAGTTTTTTTTTTTGTTAGGTTATTTGGGTTAAATAATTCAATTGTTTTTTTAATTAGTTTTGCTGTGCGGCGGCGTACCTTCGTGGAGACTCGTCCTCGTCGGCCGGCGATGACCGAACCTCGTTGAAACAAGCGGCTTCTCCCTCACCAGTAACGGCGAACTGATAACCTCCGGCGACGGCGACGTCGGCGGCGCATCGTCGCAGCTCAATGTGAACTCGGGCTCTTCCTTCTCCAGACCTCCTTCAACGACAACAGTCTTATCCATCACTACGTCTTCTTCACCTCCAATCTCAGCCGTCGATTCCTCATCACCTCCATCGGAGCTCATCACCGCCATCTCCGGCGCAGATTCAAACACGTACGACGGCGCCGGCGGATGAAGAGGAGTATGGGCGGCGCCTTCATCCGACGGCTCAGATGGTCCCACGTTGAGGCGCGAGGAAGCTGCGATTGTGATGATGATGAAGTTGATGACTATGTAGAGGTAAGGCGGCTTGAGCCATGACGTAATCGCCGACCATATCGCCGGAATTCCACTCAGGCTTGACGACGCCGGCGGCGTACAGAGCTTGACGGTGACAGCTATGGCTATGGCTAAGGCTGCTGATATTATCAACGACTGTCTTGTTGATAGGATTAGACTGCTGCTTTTCGTCGACGTCGACCCCATATCTTCGATCAATATTATCTTTCTCTCTGTGTGTGTGTGTGTGAATGTGTCGTGTGTTAGTGTGTGTTTTATGAGATGTTAGAATCTAAGGAGAAAAAGCAAAAGCAATAGATTTATATACAGTGAGCGTGCTTAGGTAAGGGACGACGCGGTTTGTGGGATTGCGTGAGATGTATTTAATTTTATATAATATATAAATGCTATATTTAGTTTCCTATATTTAGCAGAAAATATTTGTTAAGAATTGTCGTTTTTTAGGTTGTATGAGTGGTTGGTTAGTTATGGGTTGGCTTGGAGTGCGAAAACAGTGTGTGTGGTGTAATGTGAGTTGGTCCACGTGTGGGTGTAAACTATGTGTTAATTATCTAACTCGTATTAAAATATTTAATTTAATACTTCATATTTTACTTTCGACCGTTTCGTGAAGTCCAAGGTAGGGGACATTGAAGTACGATTGATTTTGATGCTTATTTCATTGGATCGGACATTTAGCAAGAATCCTATAGTTGGCCTAATCTTGCGTAGTCAATTTTGTTTAGTTAAATAATAGAAGTTATAATTGTTTACGAAGCAATTTCGACTACGTAAAACGCAGTAATTTTCTCGCCACACAAACGCATGGTATTGAGACGCGTAGACAAACTTGGAACAGAAAAAAT
This sequence comes from Craterostigma plantagineum, assembly GCA_027422505.1. Taxonomy (NCBI): domain Eukaryota; kingdom Viridiplantae; phylum Streptophyta; class Magnoliopsida; order Lamiales; family Linderniaceae; genus Craterostigma; species Craterostigma plantagineum. The sequence goes on along the minus strand of JAPQWV010000259.1, from coordinate 778,321 downwards.
ATGAATAATAATTGATAAGATCGTACGAATATGAATCAAAATACTCATGACGTTATAACTTATATCCCTCCCAAGTCGTAAATTGCTATTTTATTATTAAAAAATATTATTGTGGAGTGGAGCCCAAAGGAGGGGTAAGGAAACGATAGCTCAGTCACCCCACGACGACCTCGACCGACCATATCCTTATTTTTTAAATCTATTTCTATATTTATGAGTTGCTTTTCAAAAGTAATTTAACCTATATGACGAATTTATTAATTCTTTAGTTAATTACATGTACGTATGTCTTATAAAAGGAAACGATTCGTTTTGCTTGAAAAGCGAGTAAAGCTCAATTGAGCTGTTGAGCATGACCTTTAACGATCGAACTGGTTTCAGTCATTGCTTTTCAATTATTAATTACGGCGTGGAAATTTTGAAATGTTAGTACTATATGTGTAGTATATGTTATATTATATGTAGATATAACTTTTATACTAAGTATAACTTGTAGTCTAGTGGCAACTGTGTTTACTTCCACTTGCCATATTTGGTTCAAATCCCTTCCCCCACTCTTTTCTAGTATTGCTTTTATGTATTTTCTTTTAGCTAATGATATATTAAATAACAATATTTATTTAATACTCAGTTTAACTCTCTCTCTCACACACATTTTTATCTATTTGAATTAATTGTTTGGTTTGGACTACATAAAATATATTTGTTTAACTTCCTTTTTCACTTTTTTTATTTATTCTAATTATTTAACATATCATTACAGTAAAAATAAAAGTAATTGTTTCTATTTTTTTTTGGAATGGTCCCATGTATTAATACGAATAGAAGTACAAGAGCAAAAGTTGATACGCTAATACTGTATAGTGGCAACATGCTGCCACGAACAAGGAAAAAGTCCTAAACAAGAAAAGTCACCAAACATCGTGGATGGAGGGTAGTGAGTCGAAGGCTAACTAGCTGAATAACATCGTGGTTCCTTCACGCCACCTGTTGCGCTCCAACCATCTGAAAAGTAATTGTTTCTAGAACCCTAAAAATAAAAAATATAATTTTTACAAATGATAGAAATATCAATATTATTTAAAAATTTATTTTGAACAAAGATAAATGAATACTTCTTATTATTTAATTTAGTCAATGCACGACCTTCCTAACTAAAAATTCTAAACCCGTCCTGGACTTCCAAAATTTTAATTTGATTAGCCTTATTAAAATTAAAACAATTATGTGTCATGTAAAAAATAAAATATCAAACAAGTACTGCAGCTTACCTACACACAACATATGATTTCCTCCTGTATTTTTTTAATTCACGTTAATATAACGTTGATAAAAAAAATGCGTTTCGAAGCCACAGAAAACCATAAAAATTTTTTAGCACTTTGCAATAGACTTTGATGCAAGGGCCAACATCCGACTTTTTACTTTTATTTTACGGCCCCTCGATAAAAAATTTCTGGATCCGCCCCTGGCGAAACAATATGCCTTTCTTGGAGTTTCTTTCACCTTTTTTAAGGAAGCATAATAGTGAGGTTTTTGGACCACCGAATAGGTGTTAATGTGCTTTTTCTTTTCTTTGTTAGATATTAATAATGCATTAAACCATTATGATATAAATTATAACATTCATTGAACGTTAGCACTTCTAAATATATCGGATAAGTGTGGATAGGGTCGACATTGCAATCCTTTTTGCTGATCCTTTTTGCTGATGCTATTATTGTTACATTGCATGAAAAAAAATTAATTAAAAAGATAACGTAACGTAGTACATGCATTTTTCCACCCATAACGTGTAATGAAGTGTAAGCATGGCAATGGCATCTTGAGTTTTCTTCCATCCTTCCTTATTAAATATAAAAATAATAGTGTGATGCTTATATTTTGACCCAAATAAATGCAGATCACATGCAGTTGACTTTTTCTTTGTATATAATTGATGAGGTTTTGAGATCTATATGCCCAATCAGTCAATATTTTAAGCTAATCTATAGAAAGAATTAAATTATTTATATTAAACAAATACTTAATATAGGCTACACGTAGATTATTATTATTTCTCCCCTGTAATCTAGTGAAATTAGTTATTGTGACGGTCAATTTTCTGCAGGTGCGTGTGGTCGGTGAAGAAAAGTCAAACTATTGCATAGAAATGCAGCTTTTTGGAAAATATTCAAAGAGGTTTATCTCGAAGACTAAATTTAATTTTTATGCGCACCTACGTTCACATGTAAACAACTATCCCCTTTCTGAACAAATGAAAAAAATTATTTCCAGTCCAACTAATTTAAGAGTATACATTAGAAGATGAATATATACATTGGAAACAAATCAACATTTCGTCATAAATTATCGAGTAGATTATTCATTTTCATGTGTATTTTTTATGCGATTGCTTCCAAGTTCCAAGCTGCTAAGTTGAACGCCGACCAAATCTGTATCCGCAAAAACCCCACAACTTAGTTACTTGAGCAAACGGAGAAAGTTCCGATAATGGAGTCTTCTAGCATTCCCAAAAAATAAAAACAATTCAAATTGAGTTTTCTTGCAATAAACGTATGTTAGTTAGAGATTTAGGGTATGCATTATTTCTCTATTCATCATTAAAAATATAAATTTTTTAAGAAGAAAAGATGGTCCCAAAGAATATGGTCAGCTTCGTTCCACTTGGTCTCTTCCTAATTATAAATAGAGGTTGCAAACGAATCGAATTTTTTTTGTTCGATTCGCGATCGATTCGAAATTTTAAGATTCGAATTCGAATATTTAGAATACGAATCCGAATAAGAATATTGTTTTTGATTCGAGAAATATACGAATACGAATATGAAATCACAATTTTCGATTCGAAAATGAAAATTAATCGAATTATTCGATTCGAATAGAATAACATAAATAATAGTATAATTAATATATATTCGCATATAATATATAATAACTCACGAAAACATTTAATCATAATATGTTATAATTCAATATATGTTTAAATATAATTTATTATAATTCAATATATATTTTAAATATAATATAGTTTATATTTTATTAAATAGAAAATGAAAGATGACTTTGAATACAAATATTCAATATTCGATACGAATATTCGAGAAAATATTCGAATTCGAATAAGAATCGATTTTATGATTCGACTAAATATTCGAATATTCGTATTCGTATTCGATTGTCATCCGAACACGAATAGAATATTGCGGTATTCGACTCGATTCGATTCGTTTGCAACCCTAATTATAACATGTCGTTTTATTGCAGAGATTGAGAAGAAGTTCAATACGATTTAGACTGAACAAGAGAATGACTATACACTACACGATGTGAGAATTGAGAATACCTCATTGTAGTACTGTTAAATGGGCACGCGGGCTGCCATTTCTCAGGCCCGCTGGCCGCAGTAAAGCACGCTAGATATTATACAATATTTATTTAAATATTGATATAAATAAATATTAGTTTTTATATTTTTGAGCCTCGATTTTTAATTTAATCGAGTTTAATAACATAAATTTGAAGTAATTTCGAGCTTGAATATTTCAGTTTTATATTCTTTGAAAGTTTATCTATTTTTTCTAAATTTACATGGGCGAGGCCCGCTGCTCGCCTGTAGGGCGGGACGGACCTTCATTTTTCAGGCATGCCCACCTGCCAAATTCGGGCTTTTTCGGGCTACGGGCCGGCCCACTTCGCGGACCCGTTTTGACAGTTCTACCTCGTAGCATAAAATGGGACAAAGATCGCCTGTAAGGGCGCGTTCGATTTGCGGAAATCGAGGTGGAAAAGAAAAGAAGACGCGCAATTGTACGTCCGCGTAGTCTATAATGGTACACACAATGGTACGACGCACAATGCATAGTGTACAATGATACGATGTTTTCTTTTCTTTTCCATGTTAGAATTTCGCATACGCAGCATAAGACCCAAATATATCACAATTATATTATGAAGGCCTAAATAGATTCCAATTTTATTTAAAGGCCCGAATTGGTCATTTTATTTGTTTACTTACTAATGTTATCAAGCGTTTGGACATAATTCAGAAGTTCGGCATCGAATTCATACAGTCCAGTAAAAACAAGGAACTTGAAAGAAGAATTGAAACACGATAGAGCAAAAGGACATAAGCACTCGATACTTATTACAGTCGCCGCCTCCTTCAGGTTTCGATTTTTTTACTTACCAATTTTTTGCCTGCGTACTATGTTTGCTCATCAAATTGATGTTCTTTTTTTTTTTTTTTTTTTAAATTTTTCGGTTGGTTAATTTCGCAGCTGAATCGCAAAAAATTGAATATGCCTCAATAATGGGTTCTTGAAATTAGACAAATAATCGATCATCTTCTGATGTGTTTTATATGTAAGGTGTATGTATGAAGGTCTTCTTGCATATGATTCTTGAAGGTGTATCGAATCCATGCCTTAAAGATGATGAAGCTCTTCGATGCTCACTGCCACTTGCAAGATCCAAGAATCTTCCATTTAGCCCCAAAACTCATCGAAGAAGCCCACAAAAGTGGAGTTCTTCACTTCTCCGTCAATGGAGTCTCCGAAAACGACTGGCAATTGGTCAAAGAAATGGGCGATTCCCACCCTTCGATCATCCCTAACTTCGGCCTCCACCCATGGTTCGTCGCAGATAGGACCCACGAATGGTTCGATACGCTGAAGCACCTTCTTACGTCGAATCCCACCTCGGCGGTCGGCGAAATTGGCCTAGACAAAGGATCGAAGGGCAAGAAAATCGATTTCTCAGACCAAGTTCGAGTCTTTACCCAGCAGCTTTTACTCGCCAAGGAGGTGAAAAAGCCCGCCTCGATCCACTGCGTTCGGGCCTACGGAGACCTGTTAGAGATCCTCAGGCCCGCGGGCCCGTTCCCTGACGGGCTCATACTCCACTCTTACCTCGGCTCAGCTGAGATGGTTAGAGAATTCGCTGAGCTCGGCGCTTACTTTTCTTTCTCTGGGTTTGTCATGTCTTTGAAGGAGGGAAAGGCGAAGAGGATTTTGAAGTCTGTTCCTAGGGATAGGATTTTGCTCGAAACAGATGCGCCCGATGCTAGGCCGCCGAACGGAAATTACCGAAATGCCCCTGACGAAGATGAGGAGGAGTTTAACCATCCTTGTAATATTCACCACGTTCTTTCTCACGCTGCGAGTTTGTTAGAGATGGAAGATGGAGAGCTCGCTGAGGTTAGCTATCGCAATGCTGTGGAGCTCTTCTCCTACGAAGGTTCGAAGCTTTTGCGGGGAAAAGTACTTTGATGATCGTATATACTTTTTTGTTGAAATGAAAACTTTAGCATGCGACATGGAATGGGAGAGTTCAGAGTATTACATGTTGATCATACAATTCTTACACAGCTAACTTAGTCTTGCTGAGTTTTTTTTTTTGGGGGGGGCCGACTCAATCCTTTTTTTGCATCATCATAAGCTTCGATTCGATTTCTCCACTGTAAGAAGAGACGTGGTAAGCGTACTGCTGCATAACGGAGAAGAAGACCATTTCTACGCATATTAGAACATTCTGAATTGCTCCTTGAACGTGGTCGGAATCTAACCAGAATTGCTGTGATCCAATTATGCCAATTGATGCAAGAATATCAAGAAGTAATCCCTGTAATAGAAGAAGAAATTCTTGATTAGTGAATCTTACTTACAGAGGAAGAACTTGGAAGAAAGTTTCATCTACCTGCCAAAAGGAGAAGAAAACAACTCCCATTATGCATATGAACTTTGCGAGCGGCTTATGCGGTTCGAATTCCTTAGCGAAAACACGGTAGAATAAGAGCAACGAATACACAGCTAAGGAAGAAGATACGCTGAGAAATACAGCGAATGTCCATTTAAGCCAACTTGGATACATCCCAACTATTTGCAAAGCAAGGATCAAGATCGAACACGTCGGACGGACAATCACAAACTGCCTTGTCAATTTCTCGAGCGCTCTCAGTGTCCCGCGATTCAAATGCATCTTCCGAGGCTGTAAGAAAATGCGATTTTCTCTCAATTTGATGTGAACTTGTAAAAGAAGACGAATCTTTGATGCTATAAGTTAATTTTACAGCTGCTAAACAGAGGATTGCTAGCAGGTCTCATCTTCCAAGCACATCATCATCATTCATTACCAATCCATGAAAAGATAAAAAAAAGGGTCACAAACAAATTCTTACCAGGAAAAGAGATACAGGGAAAGAATGATGAATCTCCCTTCCTTTGATCTCATCAGGCAAAGTGTCGGCGGCCGTGGAAATATTCAAGTAGCTATACATCAAACTCAAGAACTTCGCAATAGCCTGAAAAACAGTCAAATCCCAGCTCTTATAATAAGCAATTTAACCATAAAAAAATTAAGAAGAAAATGGAAAGCACAGAGTGGAACCAACCAAAGCTTCGTAGCATTCTTTCGCAGAGTTTAGGTACGTGAAAAGCTGCTTGCTACCGCTGATATCGAGCAATCCGACGAAGGAGACGATTGCGTAGATCGGAGCCGTCAATATGATGAAGATTATTGCCTTCTGTTCTTTGGGATTTTTCCAGTAAAAAGTGTGTTGGGACATCAGCTGAAATGTGAAGTGAAGGGAGAGCATAACTGAGAAACCTGAAGCTGCAACGGTTATTTGGCTGCGATCCATTTTGGAGAAGTCCATTTTTTCTTTGTTCTTTCGATTTTGTTTTGATTCCTTCTGTTGAAATGGGTCTTTTTCTGAGATGATGATTTATAAAGACGACGGAGAATTATTCTCTCTTTCTCCTGTGTTCTTCGAAGCTCTCAAAATGAGGAAGATGAGTCAAAAGACAACGATTCATGGCGTATGAGTCACAAGTCTAAGCGGCTAAGAAGCGTTTGTACTACATGTTTTTCCGCTTTTGGAGTTTCATATGTAATAAAAAAAAATGATAAATATGAAATGTCTATTCTTCCTTATTATCCATGGGGAAAGTAATTCAAACTTCCATAGATTTTTGGCACATCTTTACAAATTTGAATTTTCAATGACGCATCGAAAAATATGAAAGTTGGGTCGATATACCAATCTACGAGTGGTGGTAACAGTGATCAATGTTTTTTTTTTTTCAAAGGTAACAGTGATCAATGTGAAATATATCAATTTGGGATTGTCCATGTAGCTAATACATCAATTAGGGCTGTTGATGAATCCGCCCAAAAAAAAAGAAGAACAATTCTATTTCGTTTTTAAAAAAGAGGAACGATTCTATTTCGTTTTTAAAAAAGAGGAACGGATTCTCAAATGACTGAAATACCCTTACTAAAAAACTGGTTAAGGAGGCTAATCCGTTTTTTAACAGTGAAAAGTTATTCGAGTTTTATTCGAGTGACATAACACTCGAATAAACGACTCGAATAAATGCATTTTTGACTTATTAAAAGGGAAAATTTATTCGGATTTACTCGAGTAAAAGCAAGACTCGAATGACTTACTCTAATAATAAATCGAAGAGATAAGGTGACTCGAATAATGTTTAGAAAATTTAAACGAGTAAGCTACATTATTCGTGTGTCTTATCGAGTGTTCTTTTCGAGTCAAAACTCGAATACAGAACTCGGATAAAATACTCGAATAAGCAGTGTTTTAAAAAGCCCGGAAAGAAAATTAGACAGAAATCACTCGAAAACCTTAAATCCCTCGCGCTCTCTTTCGAAACCAAATCTCTTACTCGAAAAATCGTACACAAGCCCAAGCATAATCATCAATGGCGAAAAGAAAAACGAGATCATCGGAGCCTTCCGCGCCTGTTCGTAACCGGGTGGATGAGCAAATCGACGGCGGTAGAGCCACGGTGAGTTTTTGGTCGCATTTTGGGTTTTTGTTAAATCGAATTGGTTGAACGAATTTCTTGGTTAGATGTGTTGTTATTAGCGTTAAATCGATCGATTTTGATGTTAAATCGTTGCGTAAACGTCGTATTCGGTCGGATTTTTGTAAAAATCGTTTTCATCGCCTTTTCGTGTAATTATTCGAGTAATTAGGGTTCGAATACTTGCTTGACCTATTCGAGTGGTGTTTTACTCGAATAATTTACTCGAATAACAGTGAATTTTGCTTGGTTTTTTGCGTTTTCAGATCTATCTTCCGACGAAGTTGCCGGCGGACAATTTATACCATGCCACCCTCACTCTGAACGCGCAGTACATGTCGGTATGCGAACACATCCGTACGCTTTTGAACGAGGAGGAAATGGAGGAGATGGTTAGACGGACTCAGTTCGGGAACCTGATAAAGGTGGCCCGAAACCACTACAACTCGAACATGATCATGTGGTATTTGATGAGCCGGCAGGTGGAGTACATGCCGGACTCGAAGGAGTTCTGGATGGTCGTTCGTGGACGACCATTACGATTTTCATTGGTCGAGTATTGCCTACTCACGGGCCTCGACTGCAGTGCTAACGAGCCGGAGATACCGTCCTCGAACGAGTTTGCGACGAGGCATTGGCCTGGTATTAATTCTATTTTTTTTTTATCTTTTTGATTCATTTTTTTACTTCGATTTCAAAAACTAACGTTTGTTTTATGGCTCGCAGGCAAGCCCGTTATATATTTACACGATTTGGATAAGACAATCACGGAAATGATCCGTGACGCCGGTGGAGCCTCGGGCGTTCATCCCGAGAAATTGAAGATGGCGGCCCTTTATTTTGCCGTCGGGGTGCTAGGGGAGCGGAGGGTAAAGAAGGACTTGAAGGTCAAGGAGGAGTGGCTCCGTCTGGTGGAGGACTTCGACCGCTTCAACGAATATCCTTGGGGAAGGATATCGTTCGAGGAGGTCATTTATGGTCTGAACAAAGACCTCTTGGGGAGGGCGATGGAGATGGCATCGAATGGAAAAACCATAACAACCTTCGATATCAGCGGCTTCGTAATGCCGCTTCAGGTAATTAAATTAGTTTTGTATTATTATTTAAGACATATTATATTTATTTTAACTTACTTCTACTCTCTTTTATCAGGTTCTGGCATACGAGTGCTGGCCGACCGTCGGGCAAGAATTCACTGTGAGAAGAGCCGGCGAAGGGCTCCCGCTACCCCGTATGTGCCATTGGAAGACGACATTTTACGGCAAGAGCTCTGCTCCGGGATGGCAAGCGGTCGAGCGTGCATTCGGTGCATTGGCGATGGATGTAAGTATATTTATTTATTTATGATATGGATTTATTTAGATTACGTTTTCTAAATTGTACAAATACACAGGACGTGCGGTGTTGCCTTACACCGACCGATGCTGAAGCCGATTCAAGGCACTTCCGCACGGTCGCCGGATTTTGTGGCAGTCGGAATGATGCCGTGGCCCAGAGGATAGTGGAGCATCTTCTAAATGGGCTGCCGGTCTACTGCACCGACCATCGGCTTGCTCCGTCTCTTCCTCGGCCGTCTCCTCCTCGGCCGTCTCCTCCTCCGAGGCCGTCTCCTCCGAGGTCTTCTCCTCCGAGGCCGTCTCCTCCTCCTTCCGGCTCAATCATCGCCCATTTCGATAGAAGGATGGACAGGCTGGAAGGCGATGTACGGGATTTGCGGACGGAGATTAGGGAGCTGCGCTCGATCGTGGTCCAAGGTATGTCTTACTTAATGTTTATTTTATAAGATTATATTGATATTACGTAAATCTAACGTAATACTCTAATTTTGTAGCCCTTGAGAGCCTGACGCCGAGAACGGTGCGGGATATTGCGAGAAGCTACGATCAGGACATGCCGCCTCCTTCGCCTCCTCATTCGCCGCCGACGGGGAGTCGGGAGCATGGGGGCGAGAATGTGGAGATGGAGGCCGAGATGGAGGCCGCGGCCGCGGCGGCGGAGAGGGCCGCGGCCGAGGCGGCGGAGAGGGCCGCGGCGGAGAGGGCGGCGGTGGAGAGGGCCGCGGCGGAGGCGGCCGAGGCGGCGGAGAGGGCCGCGGCGGATTGGGCGGCGGCGGAGAAGGCAGCGGCGGAGAAGGCGGCGGCGGAGAGGGCCGCGGCGGATAGGGCGCCGCGGCGGAGAGGGCCGCGGCGGAGAGGGCCCCGGCGGTGAGGGCGGCGGCGGAGCGAATGGCGGCGGCGGAGGCGGCGGCGCAGGAGAGGACCGCGGCGGCGAAGGCAAAGAAGGCGGCGTGGGCGAAGGCGCAGAGGGCCGCCGCGGCGGCGGCGAAGGCAAAGAAGGCGGCGGAAGCGGAGGAGAGGCGGCCACGGAACGTGCGAAGAAGAAGTCGAGGTTGCTTTCGAGTCCGTATACGCCGACGCCTGATTCGACCCCTCGCGTTGCAATACAACGCCGCGCGAACATAGAGCAGATCATCGGCGAGGGTGAAGAGTTGGGATGCCGTCGCGGCGGAGGTGGCAAGAATGGGCGCAAAGGAGGAGCGGCAAGGAATGCTCCAAGCGTACGACAAGAAATTCTTTGCCGACCTGTCCACAGCGAAAGTGTGGCTTTCGGATGAGGTATGTGTGTTTTTTGCTAAATATGTTCTAATTATTTCGTTTAATAACATCATATGCTATTATTGCAGCACGTCAACGAGGCATTCTGCGGGTTCACGGCGATGCAAGAAAACTGCGTGCATGCGGAGCGAATTGCGTACGTGAACACCAACTTCGCACAAGCAGTCAAGATGGAGTCCGCCAAACCGCGACCGTGGAACGTGTCCTCGTTCGAGCTATTCGCCACGGGAGAGTTCAATGCGATATACGGCGGCAAGCCGTCACTTCACTGGAGCCAAGCGGATGTGGCCGTCATCCCATTGGCATTTAACGCGCATTGGGTGCTCCTCGTCGCTCGGTTCAAGGAGAGGAACATCCTCGTTTGGATTCCGACCGCTCAAGCGATTCGGACTTGAGGTTCATGAAGCCGTTCCTCGATCCTTTGGCCGAAGTGATACCGCTGATGCTTCAACACGTCGGCGTGGAGCAAGATTCCGTGGAGAAGTTTGCTTGGGTGCGGTGCCCCAATTTTCCTCAACAAGTCCTCAGGTAATTTTCTTATTTTCTCACTTTCTTATTTTCTTATTTTCTTAAACCTGAAATTGTTCTATTTCTCGAACAGCGGAGAGTGCGGTACGTACATGCTTAGGGCCGCGATGTCTCTGTTGATCGGTAACAGAGATGATCTCTACGCTTTGGACGATTCTAAAGTTTTGTCGTTTAGAAAGTTTTTGACTATATGTATTTATTTTAACAATTGGGATATTGTATGAACCGTTTTAGATATATTTGTATAGATTTTTTGATTTGGAATTGTTCTGTGTTATGGTTGGTTGAGTTGCTGTTGAAGTTGTTCAGAGTGTTCAAGGTTCAGTGTTGTTTTATTCAAAATTCACTGTTATTCGAGTAAGAGAGCTCGTTCGAATAATGATAATTTAATCGAGTAACGTATTCGAGCCTAATCCGAGTACCTCATAGCACTCGAATAAGCCTCACTGGATCAGTTGATTTTACCGGACTTCACTGTTTTTCGAGTAAAAGAGCTTGTTCGAATAACGAGAATTAAACGAGTAAGCCATTCGAGCCTAATCCGAGTATATTACAGCACTCGAATAAACTTCACTGGATAAGTTGTTTCCGTCGAACTTCACTGTTATCCGAGTTAAAGAGTTTGTTAGAATAACGCTACTTTTATCGAGTTCCGCATTCGAGTTTATTCGAGTACAATACATAACTCGAATAATTTAAAAATCGAAAATATTGTTTTTATATCATGAGCATGAAATGTTAAATAACATTTCATGTTAAATATCATTTCATGTTAAATAACATTTCCTGTCTAAGTAATAATATATTATAAGATTCTTGAAAAAAAAAAGAAAATAAAGTTGATATTTCTATACATGTTATATATATTGTTGATGGGAATGTATATACTAAAGTCCTATCTACCGATGTATTTCATTGTATGTCATGCAACGACTTTTATTAAACATTGTTAATCTTCATAAAGCGACTTATTAACATCATGAAGGCCCTAAAACATCGAAATATTGATATTTATACATCTATGTATCGAGATAATTAAAATTCAAAAATTCTGAAAATAACACTCGAATCACAAGATATTATTCGAGTTCGGTATTCGATTTTTTTGTAAATTATTCGAGTTATTCGGGTACTCGAATAAGTTCAGGTTTTCGTTTTCGACCTTTTTACGTTATTCGAGTGACCTATTCTAATAATATTCGAGTTATGCAGTTTACTCGAATAACAGTGAAAATAGCTACAATCAAGCCAAACTCACAATAATCCATCAATCTCATACAACCTCATACATCAAATTCATACAACCTCATACATCAAACTCATACAAACTCATACATCAAGATTTACTTAATGTCTACGACCAAACTCACCGACGGACGGAAACCTCTTTTCTTTTCTCCGACCACGCCTTGCTACGAACGGAGGCGGCAACACCAATTGATCCGAGGTATCCCACTCGGCTTGATCCGGAACCGGCGAAACTCGTCCGTGATAAGCAGACTGCCACGTTAGGACAGAATAATATTCCGAACACAACGGGTAGAAACTCATGTTCGCTCGTAGACTCGTCGCGATTGCATGTGGACAAGGAATCCTGTCGATGTCGAATTGGCAGCACGTACAAGTCTTCGACCGCAAGTTAACAATGGCACGACCCCCCGGAGATCGGACATCGTACTCATGCGCATCGATTTCATGTACTTCATACCCTTGACTTAGCTCATACCTCTCACGGAGCTTCATTTCCACCGTCGGGGTAAACCGCGTGGTTGCTTGTCCAGATTGCTGTCTGTATCTAGCAAACCAATCCGTCGTCAGCCTCTGTATCGATTCCAGAAGCGCAATGATCGGTAGCTTTCTTTCTTCGCGGAGTCTTGCATTAATCGATTCCACCCCGTTCGTAGTCATGATGTTATAGCGAGACGTCGGAGAATAGGCTCGACTCCATCGTTCCTTAGTATCAGTCTGTTGCAAATACGCGTATGCGGTGGGAAACCTAGTCTCAAAATCACCATATTGTGAATCAAAGTCGCATTGCTTGTATATTTTAGCAATGTGTATGAACGTCTCGGTCGCACCCTGCTTCTTACACCTGCTTTTCATATTTTGTGACAGGTGCCAAATACAATGACCGTGGTGCGCACGACCGTAGACGGCTGCAACGGTGGCTTTGATAGAAGGAGATCTGTCGGATACGATGACAAGATCGTCCTCGTTGGGCACGACTTGCAAGAGCTCGTTCAAGAACCACGACCAAGCTTCTATGCACTCGTTATTGTCGATTATGCCCCAAGTTAAAGGAAACTGATGGCGGTCGCCATCCTCCGCTGATGCAATGAGCAACGTACCCCATACTTTCCTTTCAACCAAGTACCGTCTATGCAAACAACCTTCCTCATGTGACGGTATCCCGCAATACAAGCACCAAGGGATAGGAATGCGTGCTTAAATCTCCGCTCGTCGTCCAGATATACACTTGCTATGGTTCCCGGATTCACTCTTCTCAACGTCGACAGGTACGACGGCAACAACTTGTAACTCTCATCGGGGTCACCCTTCATTGCATTTTGTGCTAAAATGCCTCCTTTCCATGCTTTGAAGTACGAAACTTCGATCCCACGATTTCTCATCATTGTTTGAATGAGTTTAGGGGCCGGTGTACTTGTTGAACCCTGAAAAGATTCAAGCAGCATATCACTCACGGAGGTTGACGATGCTTGAGTGAGTCTTGCGTTCCGATTTGCAAGGTCGCACGTGTGTGTTGCAATACGTACGAATACGGATGTATCCTTAATCTTCGCCGTCCATATCCTCCAAGTACATCCATCCTCTTTGCATCTCACGCCATAGTACGATCGGGAAGATTTTATAATCTTGACCTCGAAGCATGCCTCTATAGCAACTTTTTGGATCCTATTCTTGACGGCCTTCTTATCCTCGAATTCATCACCGACCTTCATGGTGGAACCGTCGGTAAAAGAATACCGATCGCTTGGAATAGTTGCATTTTCCTCTTCCTCCTCCTCCTCATCATTCCCGTCCGCATTTTGTCCATCTACGCCATCAAAATTGACGTGCACGTTCTGCCGTGATGCAACATTCTCATCACGGTCGTTCGCCTCATTGTGTCCTTCACCCCCATAATTCACATCTTCGCATCTGCCAAAGTCGATGATACGGTCAAAGTAATCATCGATGTAACCACCTCCATCGCTACGAACCTCAATTGGAACGGGACCAACTTCATCATTCGCGAGAGTTTGACGGTGGAGGGTCGTAGGGAGTCCAATCTCCACACGGAGAATCGGTCTATCCATTGGACCCCCTAAGTATATATAACCCTTCAACTCTCGATCATTCTTTATATACAACGGAGCACACCCTTCCATACCTCTCATAGATGGCTGATAACTTAGCTTTAACGCCGGCCTCCCGCTTACGCCAATAGTCTCGTATATTTCGTTCCGCAGATCGTCCAGCAAACAACAATCGACATCGAACCCAATGGGCTTCATATTTGTTCCCATCCTTGGAACCCATGTCCATTTATTATCATTCCCAATTATCCATTCTCCATCGTAATCAATCATGATGCTGGTCGGCATAACCTGCATATGAAACAAATCATTGTTAATAAAATTTACTTGCAATAACATTATTCGAATAATTGCAAAATTCGAATAACAAAAATTAATCGAGTATATAATTCGAGTAGTAAAAGAACTCGAATAAGGACTTCGAGTATTAAGATTTTGAAGACACTCGATAAGTTGTTATCGAAGAAATAAAGGAATAAATCAACTTTTATTGCAAACGAGTTATTCGAATAAATAAAATATTCGGAAACAATAATTATTCGAGTAAGGCATTCGAGTATTATTCGAGTTTACGCTTAAGTCGAATAATATTTCGAGTATTATGATATAGAATAATTTATTCGAGTGACGTTTACGAGTCTAAATAAACTAGAATAACATACTCGAATAACCGCAAAACGAAAATTTTCTGCAAATTCGCACAGATCTAAGTTTAAAATGCTACCCATAACTACCCAAACCTTCGAAAATCTAATACCCGATGCTCGAAATGTAAATGTCATCAACATGAACGGAAATTACAATGTCCCGATAATGTATACTAAAAACCGGCGTTAACATGAACGAAACTTACTGTATATGCGTTCAAGAACGAAATTGGAGTCTTCGAGCTTGGGGGTTTCAATTCGTCGGATGCTTCAGCTCGTTTTTCCGTCAAAATCTCGGTTGGTTTGCTTGGGGTGCGTTAATGGTGGGTGCGTTATTTTATATATATATTTCTTTTTTTAATTATTTAGGTATTAAGGGTTTAGTTAATTAAGGTAATTAGAACGGTTCCTCTTTTTTAAATTGATTTGAGTTGGTTCCTCTTTTTTTAAAAGAAATCAAAAGTAATCCTCTTTTTTAAAATAGCCCCGATTCATGGCGTATGAGTCACAAGTCTAAGCGGCTAAGAAGCGTTTGTACTACATGTTTTTCCGCTTTTGGAGTTTCATATGTAATAAAAAAAATGATAAATATGAAATGTCTATTCTTCCTTATTATCCATGGGGAAAGTAATTCAAACTTCCATAGATTTTTGGCACATCTTTACAAATTTGAATTTTCAATGACGCATCGAAAAATATGAAAGTTGGGTCGATATACCAATCTACGAGTGGTGGTAACAGTGATCAATGTTTTTTTTTTTTCAAAGGTAACAGTGATCAATGTGAAATATATCAATTTGGGGTTGTCCATGTAGCTAATACATCAATTAGGGCTGTTGATGAATCCACCCAAAAAAAAAAACTAGATAAAGAAAATGTTGGGATGTGTGTGCCAAGAACTCGCCGGAGGTGGCCGGGAAGTCGCCGGGAAAGTGGCCGATCAATCACTGTCAAAGCAGAACTGAAGAGCTGAAAGAATGCTAAGTCTATATGCGATTAATATGGACCGTGGATTGATCTTCGCGCGTTATCTGATGGTTAGAGTTCAATTGGGCAGATTGAATGAGGTGCATCCGATATGGCGTGTTGGAGATAAACGGTTGTGAAAAGTGTTTAGCAACACTATAAGTGAAAGTGCGATTCTTGTAGAAGCTCTGAACGACTGCAAACCGTTAGATGGGATAGAAGCTGATCTGACGGACGATGTTGATCGCGCCAATAATTAAACACCTGAACTACTGCTATATATACCAGAAATTAGTGTTTGACGAGTCGACTTTTGAGCTCTCGTAACTTTCTCTAGAGTGCGAATTAGAGAGAGTGATTAACTAGGGTTTTGTAGTAGGCTTGGAGTACTGTAAATTCCTAGTTGGCGGATAAAGGAAAGGAAAGCTCTGTTGGTCCGTGGACGTAGGCAAAGTTGCCGAACCACGTTAAAATCGCTGTCAATTTCTGTTCTGTTTTTGCTTGCTGTTTTTGATTGATTCGAGCTGCGATTGCTCGAATTGATCCGATCGATCGGTGAGCGCGTATTCTCAGGTCAGAGGCGAGTCGATCGGCGGTCGTAGCTCAACAGAAAAACATATTTCTATTGTAAATTGGTTAAAAGGGCAAAAAAATAAAAGAACAAAGACTCAACCTAAGGAAAAGACACACAGTTACGGGGTCTTTTTAAAAAATAGCCTTTGACTCGGTCAACTTTAAAAAAAATAGCCCGTCGATTCTACCTTTTGAAAAATAGGCTTCAATTTAAGGGTATTTTCGTCTTTTTACAGTGTCTGTAAAAACCATTATGTTAAATCGGTGCCGCACTAGGGTGGGCGGGTGTGGTGTAGTCCAGTGGTTGTGTAGTCAGACGTTCAAGTAGTAGGTCGTGGGTTCAAATCCCCAACACATATTTTATATATATATATGGCTGCCCAAATGCATTGGACGGGACCTCTGCTAGCATGGGCGGGGCCCCTGCTATATAGCACGGGTCCCCTGCCCAGCATGGGCGGGGTCCCGTGCTGCAGTAGGCACAACACAGCACGGGACCCCGCCCATGCTGGGCAGGGGACCCGTGCTATATAGCAGGGGCCCCGCCCATGCTAGCAGAGGTCCCGGCCGCTGCCCAAATGCATTGGGCAGGACCTCTGCTAGCATGGGCGGGGCCCCTGCTATATAGCACGGGTCCCCTGCCCAGCATGGGCGGGGTCCCGTGCTGTGTTGTGCCTACTGCAGCACGGGACCCCGCCCATGCTGGGCAGGGGACCCGTGCTATATAGCAGGGGACCCGCCCATGCTAGCAGAGGTCCCGCCATTTGTTGCACAGCAGGGGCGTGCCCCCTGCTTAGGGGACCCATGCTTTGTAATAAGGGATCCCGCATTTTTCTGGGAGCCGATTAGTAAGGGCGTTAAAGTCATTTTACATTTGGAGGCTATTTTTTTAACGTTGACCACGTCAAAGGCCATTTACTTAAAAATCCCCACAGTTACGGCAGTCTAGCGATTATCACACAAGGCCTAAACTTTCTTGTTCCAATCCCATTTGTTTCATTTGATCACAACTAACATTCCAAGACATATTTCTCTAGGTAATAAGCTTAGGTAACGAAGACCAATCATACGCTTCAATGCATATATAATTACATCGTTAGCATCTTTCATCGTTTTACCTTTTTCTGCACAGAATCATAATGCTGATCATCATCAAGAACATATTTCTTCGATCACTCCTAGTGCTCATCGTTTTGCTCGAATTCGATCTTCGAAACAAGGCGTCTTCCACGCGCGTGACTTACGATAGCAAAGCTTTGGTGATCGACGGAAAGCGTCGAATATTGCAGTCGGGATCGTTCCATTATCCTCGAACTACTCCCGAAGTGAGGTTTCTTACATCCTTATTCGAGTTTTTTGAGCACTTTTTTTGCAAGACTTCGTATGTGTGATTACGGTTTCATCATGTATTAATTTATCTGGGCTGTATTCTTTCTCGCATGCATGTATTGAATTTTTTTTCGTTTTTATTCGATGGAATCGAAGGTATGACCCGAGATAATAAAGAAGGCCAAGGAAGGTGGATTGGACGTGATAGAGACTTACGTATTCTGGAATTATCACGAACCAGTTCGAGGAGAGGTATTATCGTAAAATTCATCATTTCCTATAGGCTGCGTTTGGTATGCAGTGTTCGTGTGTGGAAAGTATGCAGACTAAGTTAGCGCATCGAACAGTAATACATTATGCTTCGGTTGTTGTACTTTTATACATTTGTTTCCTTTTCCAAATTCTAATACCAAACGCAGCATTAGTGAAGATCATCATTTGTGAGGGAGATTATATTCTTCATCTGATGCTAGGACTTTCATATAAAAAATTTTAGTATTATTTCGGAGGCAGATTTGACTTGGTGCGATTCGTCAAGAACGTTAAGGAAGTGGGTCTTTTCGTGCATTTGAGGATCGGCCCTTACGCTTGCGCCGAGTGGAATTACGGGTAAACTCTCTTCGTACTATAGTCGCAACGTTCGCCGATCTCGCGCCTCAAGAAAAGTTATATAAACACCGTATTTTTTCGTACCTTTTTCCGAGTTAGAGGTTTCCCAGTATGGCTGCATTTTATACCAGGGATACAACTCCGAACGACGAACGACTTATACAAGGTGAATGGCTCTCATCATACTTTTGTTTTACCTCACTTTGGATGATAATATTCAAATAAACGTCGATTTCTTAAAGAACGAAATGGAGCGCTTTCTTGCGAAAATCGTTGGAATGATGAAGGAAGAGAACCTATTCGCATCTCAAGGCGGGCCCATCATCCTCGCGCAGGTGGAAAACGAATATGGGAACGTCGAGTGGGCGTACGGAGTAGGTGGACAGTTATACGTCGAGTGGGCGGCGCAAACTGCAGTAGGGCTTAACACGACGGTTCCGTGGGTGATGTGTCAGCAGCAAGACGCGCCCGACCCCATTGTAAGTAAATTGAAGACCAAAATCGCCATACAAACCAAAACCCTAGCTAGACTGTAATAGATCGGGCTAGGCGAGGCGTTCACTTTTTTTTTTTTTTTTGCATAGATAAACACTTGCAATGGGTTTTATTGCGACGGTTTCGCCCCCAATTCGCCGCTCAAGCCCGCAATGTGGACGGAGAACTACGTTGGATGGCGAGCATATATATAAATTTTGTCGATTTTTTACTCGTTCTACTACAAATCGATCGAATTTTTTGGTTCTTATTTTGACGGTGAAAACTCAAAAACTAAAGAAGAACTTCGACAGGTTCCTTGCGTTTGGATACGCCGTTCCATATCGACCCGTCGAAGACTTGGCTTTTGCCGTAGCACGCTTCTTCGAAAAAGGCGGAACTTTCCAGAATTATTACATGGTGAGCTCGTTATAAATAATTGAACTGCTTGGCCCGATTAATTAGTTGGAGGCTTTTGATTATCGCAGTTTCGGAGGGACCAACTTTGGGAGAACGGCGGGTGGTCCGCTCGTCGCAACTAGCTACGACTACGATGCCCCTATAAACGAATACGGTAAAGATCTTCGCCTATTTTACGATAATCATTTTCGCAGTTCGATCATCGTTCGTCGTAAAAGATAAATAGATGTTTGCAGGTTTCTTGAATCAGCCGAAGTGGGGCCACCTACGCGACCTTCACATAGCAATAAAGCAATGCGAAGAACAATTAGTCAGCGCCGACGCAACTAGGGTTTCTCTCGGGAATAATCTCGAGGTACCTCATTGCCATTGTAACGAAGGAAGGTTCTATTTATACGAATGAGAAGTTAAAAACCCTCGTTTCGCTTAAATTATTACAGGCGCACGTGTACTACAAATCGTCCAAGGAATGTGCGGCCTTTCTTGCGAATTACGACAGCTCTTCGGACGCAAACGTCACTTTCAAAGGCCGTTCGTATTTCCTTCCCGCTTGGTCCGTGAGCGTTCTTCCCGACTGTAAAAACGTCATATTCAACACGGCCAAGGTATCTTATAATGCGTTTTCATAGATCGATTTTCTTGTCCTACATAAATTCTTCATTAACGCATCGAATGGGAGAAAAGGTCATCCCCCAAGTAAATCTGGACGACGATGCTTTGACTCGGGGATTGACTGTGAGTGAATCTTCGCTTTCGTCGGCGTCTTGGAGTTGGTACGAGGAAAAGGTCGGTATTTGGAGTAATGAATCGTTCGAGGCTTCAAGATTGCTAGAGCAGATTAATACGACGAAGGATGAAAGTGATTTTCTATGGTATACGACGAGGTGAATCGAATCGTTTAACTGCCTCGAACCTCTTTCTCTCTACCCATATAACGAAAAAAAATAGACGAACTTTTGTTATTACAGCGTGAGCATCGACGAAAAAACTGGAAATAACGGGACAGCGACAGGGACCGTGCTCATTGGGAGCTTGGGACACGCAGCTATGCTCTTTGTCAACAAACGATTAGTAGGTAAAGAAAAAGCCGACTTATGACTCGTGATGCTGTTCTAAAAATCTTACCGTACGATGTTTTTCAACTATTTTATAACAGGCTATGGATATGGAATCCACGACGACGCAAGCTTCTTGCTGAGCGCAGAAGTCGAACTTCACAGTGGAAACAATTCGATTGACATACTGAGTATGATGATCGGCTTGCAGGTATAGAAGTAGCATGAGGCTTTTCGTCTTCGACTTTTTTTTATTTTTTATATGTGAATAATGTTCAACGTGTTACATTACCAGAACTACGGGCCTTGGTTCGACATTCAGGGAGCAGGTTTATATTCCGTCGTTATAGCAGATTTATCGCATTCGAAGAAGGATCTATCGTCTGCTCCCTGGACTTACCAGGTAATTAGTTGTAACTGTTCGAAGATAATAATAATAGTCGTCTTTGCTCGCTCAACTTATAGCGCATACGTTTTCAGGTCGGGCTCGAAGGCGAGGGCCTCGGGCTCGAGAACGTATCTCTTGCAAATAGTTCGATATGGTCGAAAGGCAGCGTAGCGCCGGTTAACGGGAGCTTAATCTGGTACAAGGTAAGTGGATACAGCTCATTTCGATTATATTAGAAATTGAGGGCTTCAACCTGAAATCAATTGGTGATAGGTGAAGTTGCATCTTCGATATATTAATGGAAGGATGAGCTGAATTATCTGATGTGGATAGAATAGAAATCTTAACAGATTTATAATATGCAGACGACATTTCTCGCCCCAGAAGGAAGTGGGCCCGTGTCGTTGAACCTCTCAGGCATGGGCAAGGGTCAGGCGTGGGTCAACGGTCAGAGCGTAGGGAGGTATTGGACCTCTTACTTATCGCCGACGAGCGGCTGTTCGGAGAATTGCGACTATCGAGGAACCTACGACTCGTCCAAGTGCCTGAAGAACTGCGGCCAACCGACTCAAATCTTGTAAGAACAAGCCAACGTTTATCTTTCAACTCAAAAACCTTTCTTGTATTTTGCTTCTCAAAATATTTGTTTTTTGAAATTATTTCTTCGGTCTTGAGATAGGATTACAAGGACAACGAATTTAGATAGTGGCATTCCGAGGACATCTTCAAAATTTGGAACACTATACATCGGAATCCTAGATTGTCCCAAAATTGCTCGACTCAGAAAGTTATTGTCAGCATAATGTATCGGCAAAGCCGTAAATTATACGCTTGAACGTTGTAATGTGGTGAAAATCTAAGGCCTAGGCTGTAATGTCCATAATTTACTTGACTTTGAAGTTATTGTCCGTATAATACTACCTTCTAAATTTGTTGTCTCTATAATGCCATCCTTAAACGGCAGGATTGAAAATATAAATAACCTTTTTTTTTTCCGAGGTATCACGTGCCTCGCTCTTGGTTAAACTCAGGCGAGAACTTGCTCGTGATCCACGAAGAGATCGGCGGCGACCCGTCGAAGATCTCCGTATCGACTCGAATCGGACAAAGAATTTGCGGCTTCGTATCAGAATCCGACCTTCCACCAGCAGATACGTGGATGTCGGGATTAGGGTTTCCTTCGGAAACGCCGATACTCCGCCTGGCCTGCGATTCTGGATGGCGTATTTCTTCCACACTCTTCGCAAGCTTCGGAAAAATCGAAGGGAACTGCGGAAGCTTCCGTCGAGGAAGCTGTTATTACGACGTTAAACACATCGTCGAGAAGGCGTGCGCTGGGAAGGAGAAGTGTTCGGTTCAGTTAACCAAGGATTTGCTCGGAAATCCATGTCCTAACGATCTCAAAAGCTTCGCAGTCGAAGCTCTTTGCAGTGCTTAAAATGCTCTGAGATATTGAACTGCAGTTTTCATGTAAGAAGTCTTTGACACCATATTACACGGAAATAGAAATGAAAAACCATCACGAAATACCGCTACGTGTGCGTGTTTTTTATTTACTGCTGAACGACGAGGACGATCTTTCCTATGTGATTGCTGGTCTCCATTAGGCGGTGAGCTTCGGCGGCGTCTTTGAGTGGGAGAGATTTGAACACTATGGGCTTTATTTTCCCGCTAGCGATTGCGGGCCACACAGTTTTCTCGACTTCGCTCACTATTTCGGCTTTCTTTTCTTTGCTTCGACCTCGCAAGCCAGCGGCTATCGAAGAGAAAAATCTTAGGAACCAAAAAAAAAAGATATAATCCCATACATAATAAATATAGAGGGCGTTACTTACATTGAATGGTGAGGCGTTTTGCCAGCAAAGGCGTAAGATTGATTTCTGACACATTACCGCCCATGAAACCTATTATGAAAAGCCTTCCATCGAAATTTAGGGCTTCGAGGTTTCTCTGCAGATACGAAGCTCCGACGCTGTCTAGTATCACGTCCACGCCTGTCATTGAGTGGTACTTTTTTTCAAATAGCGAAAATGGAAAACGTCGTCACTTGTAACTAATATTTCAGATAATAATTTTGCAGCCGAGAAAGACCTTTGCCTCCAGTTTCTTCTTTGACCCGCGAGACGAAATCCTCGGTCTTGTAACTGATGCAGACATCGGCCCCCAACTCCTTGCAATAAGCTAGTTTTTCCTCGCTTCCTAAATAATGAAGGAGCCACCGAATCAATGATATCGTTTTATTTAAACATGAATCATTAGCAGAATAGATGAATGTTTGTATCGTTGTAATGAATAACCTGCTGTAACGAAGACTTTGATTCCAAGGTACTTG
This sequence comes from Craterostigma plantagineum, assembly GCA_027422505.1. NCBI lineage: Eukaryota > Viridiplantae > Streptophyta > Magnoliopsida > Lamiales > Linderniaceae > Craterostigma > Craterostigma plantagineum. The sequence continues at coordinate 755,242 of JAPQWV010000259.1, read as the reverse complement.
GCGAGTTGAATCGCAAAAGTTCCAATCCCGCTGGACCCTCCATGTATCTAAATTTGGGGTTTTGTCTTACTGTTTTGCGCCAAACAACAATCTCAAACACACAAAGCACTACCGAGTTTTCATGCCTCGCACATGACATTCTATGTAATCAACATCACATATTCCCAACGAATACACATTCTTGTTTGGCAAGGGAAGCAACAGTATCAAGATTTATACTCTACGGTCAATTTCTTACCAAGAAAGTTTCGCCTTTGGACAGATGGCTCGTCATGAAAACAGTGGACCACACAGTGCAAGCTACCTCTGGGAAAGAAGCTGCTTCTTCCAGGGTAACATTAGGTGGGATAGGAAGAAGTTGACCAGCTGGGACGACAACTTTCTCTGCATATCCTCCTCCACCAAGAAGCGCACATACCTTTTATTCATTAGACGTCAAAAAGAGCAAATCAGATGATATCAAATTGTCTTTCTCTTAATTGCATCGAAAAGCCAACATAGAGTGGAGTTTTTCCTCCTCAAGCACATAATCTGTTAAACTTGGGGGCTTCATTGTAAGACCAATCAATCGACGGCAGGAGAATTAACATAGCATCTCGGAATTAGGGAAGCGTTGCCTACTTATCTCTTCTAACCAATGTAAGTAAATTACACTCAAATCAAATATACAGACAGCGTTTATTAGGGATATTTAAGACGAATAGCTCCATCTTTGTACAGCTCGGACTGGGTTAATTTTCTGAACCAGGAGGAATTTCCCAACATAATCCATCACCATCCAAGGACTCGAATTGATGCGAATTGAAGCGCGAAACACATATGCACATACACAGAAAGCTTCGATTGCCTAACAATTAAGCACAACAACCATGGTATTACACAGATCACAACCATCAAAGACTCATTAAATCACCAATCAGAGGAGCCCATAACGCTTCTATCAAATAATTTCTCGATAGATCAAAGTAGCTCAAACCTGATCGCCGATTTTCCACCTCTGAACATTTTTCCCAACAGCTTCGATGATCCCAGAACACTCAAGACCGGGATGAGCGCTCTCGCCCTTGGGCGGAGGATGCTTCCCCATTCGCTGGAGCGTGTCGGCTCTGTTCAGCGCCGTCGCCGCGATTTTTATCAGCACTTCATCGTCTCCAACATCTTTTGGGTCTTCCACTTCTTGCAACTGCAGAACATCGGGCCCGCCTGGATTTGTAATCACCACAGCCTTCATGTTTTCGATTCAGACGGATTATTTGGAAAGGATTTCGAGGTTACACTGAGGTGTGGAATTTGCTCTTCAATTCAGCTGCAATGATATGAAATCGCATCGCAGCCTCTTAAGGTAACACGTGTAGGATACTGTTGAGCGACACAAGAAACGTTGATGCTGGCAGCGATTTCAAGTTGAACCCGTTCTTAATCGAAAGGTCTTTCCCTCCCAACATTTGCTCAAAAAAGTCAAAAGCTTCTCCCATCGCTTTGTCTTGCTTCTACTCTATAACCAACTTAAAGAACACTTTTCAAAGATGTTAGAAGAAAAGTCTTAGCTTGCACGCATTGCTCACTTATCACATATCCATTGATTAATATAAATCTTGAATTCAAGCCATTATAGCCATCATTTAGAACATCTTCTTTATCATGGGATCATCCAAGAATCTTATGTTATTTCTCACCTCCATTGTCTGTATTTATGCGATCTTCGAAACCCCTTCTGTCATAGCATGGAGCAAGGAAGGCCATGCCATGACATGCAAAATTGCGCAGGTACGATGTATATATACACATAGACATTCACCATTTATTATATCAACTCTTTGCTGCTGATTAATGCGAAATTGAAAAAAAAAACATAGGATTTGCTCGAAGCAGAAGCAGAACATGCAGTTCAGATGTTATTACCAGACTATGTTAAAGGCGACTTGTCTGAGCTCTGCGTATGGCCCGACCAAGTAAGGCATTGGTATAAGTATCGGTGGACGAGCCCTCTTCACTTCATAGACACGCCCGACCAAGCTTGTACCTTCGACTACCATAGTAAGAGCTTGAGCTTCGATTTTATTAAGTTTTTTTTATAATTTTTTTTTTATTCGAACGATGGGAAAATGAAGGGGATTGCCACGATACGCATGGAGGTGAGGGAATGTGTGTTGTTGGGGCTATTCGAAACTTCACTGATCAGCTTTCTCATTACAGGCATGGAACCTCAGATAGGCGATGTAAGAAGAATAATATAAAGCTCTTTTTTTTTTTCTTTTTTCGTTTCGCATGAAGTTAATTTTTGTGTTATGGAGCAGATAACATGACAGAGGCCTTATTGTTCTTAGCCCACTTCATGGGAGATCTCCACCAGGTAAAAAAAATAGTTAAATGATTGGAAAGTAAGGATCTTTTTTTTTTTTTGTGTGTGTAATAATTTTTTTCGTATTTCGTTTCATTAAAGCCCATGCATGTTGGATTCACGAGCGACGAAGGAGGAAACACCATTGATCTGCGATGGTTCAGACACAAGTCGAACCTTCACCATGTGAGTCGTTCGATTCTTTAATCCTTCGCTTCGACTTTTCTTCTTTTTTTTTTTTTTCGCATCCAAAGAATGACTTTTTCCTCTGCGAAGTTTTGATGTTTTGATGGCTTTCGATTGAATTGAAGGTGTGGGACAGAGAGATCATTCTCACAGCTGCAGCGGATTATTATGGGAAAGATGTTAACTTTCTCAGGAAAGACATTGAAGGGAACATCACAGATGTAAGAAGAAATCTCTACATTATCAAATACTCATCGGATATATAAAAATGAACTCAAATCTTTCTTACAAACAGGGTATATGGTCTAGTGATCTTGCCACGTGGAGAGACTGCTCAAACCTATCTTCTTGTCTCAACAAGTGAGTTATATACAACAAATATTTACATATATTTCTATATATGCAGCTGCAAACTATATAGAGCTTCATCCTCATATCTCATAGGTATGCTGTTGAGAGCATAAACATAGCTTGTAAATGGGGATACAAAGGAGTTAAGTCAGGGGACACACTTTCAGGTACTTCTTTCTTCCTCAAGTAATTACTCTGATATTATATACATAAAAAAAAAATTTTTATTTATATTGATTTTGATTGTAGATGAGTACTTCAGTACAAGACTGCCCATTGTAATGAAACGCATAGCTCAGGGTGGTGTCCGACTAGCCATGATTCTAAACAAAGTGTTAGGAAATGACATCAAAGAAGATTCCTTAACGAGAGAAGCTCACAACTCCCAAGCCCTCACTTGATTCTTTAAATTAGCTGAATATATTGATGTAAATTTTTCAGATAATATTGCAGTTAATTTACAAATCTATATCTTGACCCAAAACATGACACAAAGTACCATTCTTTCCTTTTCCTTTTTCTTTCGAGGGTCAACCTATCGACGTACAAGAATAGTCGCTTCACTTCGTCCTCCGTAATAACAGAAATGTCGGTCACGTCCCAATTCTCTACGTAAATCCAAAGATCGCCCGAATTAACCCTCCTCAAGCTGTCCCGGCAAAAAGGGCAAGATTGCGACCTCAAGCGCCTTCGATTAATATTAGATGGATTATGAAAAGAAAAAAGAGACAGAGTTTAACGATTCGTCGAAGAGCGTATAGTATTTAATTAGGTTGTATTACCATTCTCGGTAGCATTCGAGGCACATTGCATGGCTGCAGTCGGGCAAGACGATCTTACTACCATTATTCATCTCCATGCAGATACCACATTCTTCTTCTTGTTGGTCAATATCTTCTTTGTCTGCATCTCTACTTCTCCCCACGCCTCGTTGAAGTTGCAATAGAGAGGGATAAATTGCGGCTGAAAAACAAGGGCCAAAAAAATTAAAAAGTAAAAAGAAATTCTTACAATGGAGATATTATTACTAGGGTTGTACCATAAAACTCGCTAATGCTCGCTTTCCTCTCACGAGTCGACATGGTCGTGGTTCCGTCGGCGTAAACCTAGTAAAATAAGAGTTATCATGCAAAATGAATACATATGGTGCTATTCGATTCGATTCGTTTGCAACCCTAACCGTCAGTACGCATGAATGCATTCAATGTCCAAATCATGATAAATTAAATTCGTTCCCGCTAGGTTATATAAAAGCGTCTGCGTCTTGCGATCAGTGTCATCGATTGCCAATTGATTTTAGACCGAAGCACCTCGGAATTAAACATCTACGAATTCGTTACATAATAAACAAGAATATATTGAAAGAGATTTAAGAACAAGAGAGAGAAGAAATGGGCGGTTGGGCTGTAAGAGATTCTCATTTGCAGGCAGGCGCCGTCGTACCCCCTTGGAACATCAGCTGCACTGAAATTTATTTATGAACCATATTAATATTAATTGATTGATTTCAAATGCTAATAGAAAAAAAGATACAAACTTAAAAAAAAAAAAAAAAAACATGATCAAATGGATTACGGACAGTGTATTAGCATGTTGAACGTCAGCTTCAAGAGCTTTCAGAGAGTCCTTGAAGGTGTTCTTCAGTGGAGTTCCACAGCTTACGTACATTGTCGAAGATTTTGTTTATTCTCTTTTTTCCTACAATAATTTTCAAATACTTCTTCGTTAATCGCAATAAGGTGGCAGATTATATATATTTTATTTTCCTGATATGTATACATTGCATGTCATGAATAAATCAGATAGACGTGATTGGATATTCCAGTTGAGATTTTGTTTTGTTAATTGGTGAATCTGTATTTACCTACGCGAAGGGCCTTCCCTGAATTAGTATGGAATGAAATAATCAAAAGAATGGAATCATTAAAATTTGAATTTCTTGTCAATGAAGCGGTTCCTGAATATAACTTTCATCCACATTCAAAGAATATTAAAACAAATACTACACCATTAATTGTGTGGTGGTGGGGGGACAATAATTCGTATAGTATACGTTAATAATAGTCAATGCTAGCAGTGAACTGCCTTTTTAATGTAAAATGTATATTTAAACATATAACGACAGTTTCTCACAAAACAGAAAATGTAAACGACATATGGACATAGAAAAATTTGTTGCAAAATTATAATCGATCGACCATACAAAACAAAATTGCTTAATTCAAAATCATAAATATGATCGACCAAAAGTTCTGGCTTGAAAAAAATACACTTGCAACAAAACAACACAAAAGCACACATTTAATTCAATTCAATTCAATTAATTAATTCCCACGAAAAACCTTCAAAATCCCAGCAAAAGTCACCGCCCCGACCAACCTACGGTCACCGTCAACCACCCAAACGCAGCTCACTCGATGGGCCAACGCCTGAATCATTACAGCCACCAAAGAACTTTTCCGACCACACACCACAACCTCGAACCTCCGCCCCGGCCGGTTCCCAACCCGACCAGACCCACCACCCGCCTCTTTCGCCGTCGCCTTCGACCACCCCTCATCATCCGAAGAACTACAGCAGCTCCCCAGAGAAGACAACGACGAAGACGACGAAGAGTTCATCAAACCTCTGCCGCCGAGCTCTTCGATCAGTTCCAACATGCCCATTAGGTTTTTCTCTCTGAGCCTCTTTCTTACCAGTCGGGTCGAATCTTCCGTCGGGCCGTGGTCCATGAGAGAAAGGAGCTCGCCCACGGATAAACCCATTATCAAGCTAGAGAGAGTCTCGTCGAAGGAAGATAGGGCTGAAATCGAGATCTCTCCGATCAGTCTATCCTCGCCGTCGACGACGGCCACGGCAGAGGCTCGTTCGAGGTGCTTCAGCGCTGAGGTGGCGGGCTCGTCGTAATGGACGGCTGGGATGCTCCGATCTACGAGGTTGAGCGAATCGACGGCGGATGTGGGGATTGGGGAAAAGGATGCGATGGAATTGAGTATGAATCGAACGATGTCTTCTTGGGTGAGCGAGCAGTATTTCTCCTTATTGGGGTTTTCTTGGATTGGGATTATTAGGTTTTGCGCTCCTTCGATTATGGCATCGATTGCTTCAGATAGTCTGCAATTAAAACCATGGGAAACCTTAATTTCGTTTCGATTTAATAATGGAGAAAGAAACGTCTGAAAATTACGTACCTTGAATTTGTGTCCAAATGCCTCACGGTTGTCTTCGTCCCTTTGGGCAGCAGATCGGCGGCGCGAGCCTCCACGTAAGCCTTCAATGGGTCGGCTCTGTTTTCTTCTCTGCAGAGGAAGAGAATGACGTCGGCCATGGATACTTTTCCGACGCACGCGCGCGCGCGTTGCCCGTCGTTGCTGCATGTCCAGACGCTGACGTGGCAGTCTCCTGACGGCGACGCCTTCAACGCCGTCGCGGCCTCCGTGACGGCGGCGTCGGAGGAGATACACGTCAGCTCGGGCTTGCCTAGGCAGAGCTCTGATATTTCTCCATTGAGAAAGCGAACTGCGCCCATGCAACGACGACGATGAGATTGAACGGGGAAGAAGAGAGAAAAATTTTAAGGAAAAAAAAAGGCGAGGTTACGGAATTAAATTGAATTAAATTCGTGGTAGAGTATTAAAAGTTATACGTTTCCTATAAATATATTATATGTTTTGAGGACACGGTGAGATGTGCTTCTGAATATTTTGAGGAGATTTGTGTGGATTATATAGATATGGGAGACATTATCATTAATTTATATTTCGAACTTAATGCATGCATATATATATATTCTCTTTTATTGAGAGAGTGGTTAAAGGGCCAATTAATTTCAATTTTGGTCCGCCAAATTTTTTTTTTTCTGTTAAAAAATAAAAAGAAAAATTATAACATTCCTTCGACCCACGTTTTAATAGAGAAACAACTGTCCATCAAAAGAAACTGCAGCAAAATACCACTAATGAGGGAGGAAATGCTTAAGACCTTAAATGCACCATTCTTCGATTTCTGTAACAATAAAATTTGGCTATTCGATTCTCTCTTTTTTATTTTTTTATTTGAATGGAGTTTTGACTATCATTGATATCATCTACAGAATATATTAAAGATTAGGCCATGTTTGTCCAATATCTTTTGATTAAGTCGAAATATACCGTTTAAATATATTGCACACGCATCGAGTGTGCTCCGACTATTAGTATTAATTATTATACGCCTACGCATGAAATTTAGCTAAAAAAAAATCAAAATTAACACACATCTACAAGAGTATAATATACACATTTATATGTTTATATCTATTACGTGAATACAAAATTGAATAAAATAGCAAGACAATACTCAAGCACGTCTCTACAAAATTTTGCATAAAAGCTCATCCACAAATAAGGAATATACAGATAAGCACTCAGATATTTTGCAGTAAAATTTGCGACATCTGATATATCTCCAACTGTTCATACGACGAATGTAATATCCTAAGAATATTCCTAAATAATCAAATTAATGTAGCCACGAATGATTTATTGTTTATCATATTCCTAGATATTTGGCTACTAATTCAAAATGCTAGTATGGTTGCTGGCGGAGTATTTTATAATACATAAAATTTCAATTTTATAACCTTTTGAGATTTTTAAAAGTAATTATTCGTAGTGGAAGCATTTAGAAAACCAAGATAAATACATAAGCGGTCTTTACATATAAATACCCATTTGGAAAAAAAACTTGTAATTTAGTACCCTGTCAGATTTTTTATATGGTACCTAGTAGAATATGCAGATAGATACCCTATCCGCAGCAGGTACGCCATACAACACATTTAGGTACCTAATATCAACGTATTGTGGTACGTCATACGTTGAGAAAATGGTACGCCGTACTAGCACATTAAGGTATGCCATCTATAACACAAGGTACGCCGTATAAACACATTTAGGTACCCTATATCAACGTGTTATGGTATGCCATACACACAGGAAGGTAAGGTGTGACTGAAGAAACTGGTACACATTAAATCGGATACATATCTATAAAAATTTCTAACATGGTACCTATCTGTAAAAAAATTATTCAAGTAGGTATTTATGTGTAGATGTCACAATACATAAGGGAATACACAATTATGTTTGTACAACAAAAAGGTTGAATGTTTTTTGTTTTTTTGTTATGGATGTTCCATTAAGTTCATAAAGATGGGCCTTTGAAGCCTAGTTATCTAGGCCCAATAAAGATCTTGCCTCAACATTGGAGATATTATAAATTAGCTCAAAGATCCATTAATTTTCATAAATTATTTTCATTTTTCGGGTTGAAAAATCGCCTTCGAAACCCTAGGTTATCGGGACAGAAAATCTTTAGTACAACGCGGATGGAGAATTGGGCGATTTCCCGTCCGCGAAAGCGCGGGGATGGATCAGGGTTGGAATTCACGTTCCCCCCGTCTCCGTCCTCGACACCGACCCAACCCTGTTTCGACCAAACGGTAATTCTTCTAATCTTCGGTTATAATTATAAATATACGGAAACTTTCCGTATGCATTCGCGTTTCGTCCCAATTGGTTTCTTCGCTAAGATTTTTTGTCAATGTTTCTCCATATATGCTCAAAATACACAGTTGTATTTTGCCGTAAATTTATCTTACAATTAATTTTACTAATTGTTGTTTGTCCAAATTATACCCTTGATCTCAGTATGGTGATTCTCTATTTCTGTACTAATTCAAAAGTGAATTAGCAGGAACAACAATTAAAATTATATTCTGTATGTGAATGATATATGTCCAATATCAGCCTCGAACCCGCCCATTTAGCAAACAAGTTCATTGACGCTTACTTATGTTCAAAGGGGGTGACAAAATTGCTACGTGTATTTCGTAGTAGCACCTCTATTTAGTACATATTTGCTATATGGGCCCAACCCATCATATGGATGGCCCACGCTGTTTATAAGCAGCTACCTACAAACCCTTCATGGTACTTACATACGTTCGGTCTGTGATTGTGCTGTGACCTCATTTCGATTTTCCCTTTCGTCCCCAAAATCTCCGCTTGGTCACCATCAACTCCTCGCTCCGAAGGATCACGGGGACCATCCCAGGTTTGTCATGCATGATTGTGTTTCGTAGGCTTAATTCTTTGTCAGCTAACTGTGATTGCTGCTGGGATTTTTGTTTATTGCTTTCTTGCGTTGAAATTCAGCACGAGGTTTCTCTTTTTGTTGGTGGCTCGATTATCTTTATATTAGGGCTTAGAGTTGATAGGCGCGGCCGTTAAAGTGATTTTAACTGAGAAATGATGGAGCTCAATCGAGTTCGGCAGTGTAATTTGTGCTTTGTGGTGCCGAGCGATAATCATGTGTTGTTGTAATTAACTGTTTGTGCTCCTCAATTGACTAAAATTGGGGGTTTTGGATTCAGGCACGATGTGATTGTAGATAAAGTTGATGGAACGTCTTGGATTGTCTAAGATTTTTCGAGTTGATACAGGCGAATTCCTATAACGGAGTTTGTCAATGGCTGACTTAGAGAAAATGCTCCTCGAAGCTGCGGGACGATCGCCAAATCGTGTAAGAAATCGACGTTCATCCCCACCATCTCGAAGAAGAGGGAAAGGTTCTTATTCTGATGATGATCGTGCTTACTCGAGGCCATCGAGTTCCCATGTTCCTCCAAAAAAGAGGAAAGACAACGATCGAAGTATTCAGGATCATGATGAAGATGATGACGGTCATAATCATCACAGTGATAACGACTCCGTTGGAAGTGATCTGTACAAAGGCGGAGATGACCGTAAGAAGCTCTCCAAGCCGACAGAGCTCGAAAGAGAGATGGTACTCGAAGACCGTGCAACCAAGAGAAGCGACCGAGACATGACGAAAAAGCTGAAGACGAGGAAAGTCCAGGATAGAAAAGTGAGCCCACACAGACCTCAGACCAGAAGCATGCGTTTGAAATCTCAAAGGGCCGATGCATTGAATGAATTGGTTAAACGAAGAAGGGATGCAGCTAAGGGTCGATATTTAAAGAGGAGATCTTATGCATCCACCAGGTCGAGTAGCCCTAGCAGCAGCGAGAGTGGTTCTCACAGTGAAGAGGAATCAAGGCGAGCGGTGGATAGAGATGATGAGAAGGTGCCATCCAAGACTAAGCTGCCCACATACGAAGACCTTAGGGAAATTACAATTAGAAGGTCGAAGCTGGCCAAATGGTTCATGGAGCCCTTCTTCGACGAGCTCATCGTCGGTTGCTTCGTGAGGGTCGGGATTGGGAGATCAACTTCTGGCCCCATTTACAGGCTCTGTGTGGTCAGAAACGTCGATTGCTCAGTCGCTGATCGTCAGTACATGTTCGATAACAAAACCACGCACAAGTATCTGAACGTTGTGTGGGGCGACGAAAACTCTGCAGCTCTGTGGCAGATGGCCATGGTATCTGATTCTCCTCCTCTCAAAGAGGAGTTCGATCAGTGGGTTAGAGAAGTCGAACGCAGCGGCGGGCAAATTCCCACTGAGCAAGAAGTTCGACAGAAGAAAGAAGCCATACAGAAAACAAACTCCTACGTGTACAACGCAGAAACCGTGAAGCAGATGCTGCAGGAGAAGAAATCCGCCACGTGGCGGCCCATAAACGTGGCGCTGGAGAAAGATCGCCTTCGAAGTGCTATGGAGGTTGCAAGAGAAAATGGCGACGGAGCTGAGATGGCGAGGATCAAGGCCAAGATTCAAGAGCTTGAGGCAACACCGCCAAGGCCAAGGAGTAGACGCCAAAGCCATCAGGCTAGCTGAAATGAACCGTAAGAACAGGGCCGAGAATTTCAAGAACGCTTCCCAACTGAAGCCCGTCAACCGAGGTCTGAAAGCGGGCGAAGCGGGTTACGACCTGTCTTCGAGGAGGTGGACCCGTTCGAGGAACTACTACGCTGCGAACACTAACGAAGGAAATATTACTTCCGTAGATGATGATAGTGCTCTGCCTAAGGTTGGGGGCTTGGCTGCTACTGAAGCTGCTTTGGTAGCTGCAGCAGTTGCCGGGAAGTTAGTAGATACGAACGCCCCAGTCGATGAAGGTATTATATCTAATTTCTTGCACAATTTTGACTTACCAATTTCGCTGGCCGTGCTTGACAAGTTTGGTGGGCCCCACGGGGCGAGAGGTGGGTTCATGGCGAGGAAGGGGTTCGTCGAAAGGAATGTTGGGTTGAAAGTCAAACCGCCGATGAGCGACGGCGGTGGGCAGGCTTTGACTTTGACCGTTAATGATTATAAGAGGCGAAGGGGGCTTATGTGAGTGGATTTGGTTCGATGTTGTGGGTAAGGTAGTAACGATGGGATGTTGGTTTTTTTTTTTTTTTTTTTGTACTTTGGATTGGATTTTTTTTTTTGGGACTATGCATGGCTTTTGAACCTCCCAATGGTTTGATGCTTATCTTATTTGGAGTTTGTGAACAGTTATTGTGGCTTAAAATTTTATACCTTGAACTTCATTTTATGATGGTCCATACGTGAAGTCGTATATATCCCACTCATATATAATTAATATGTTTTCACGATAGGCAAATATATACACATCATATATATGTTATATATATATATGGGTCACCAATCGCCATGTATGAACTATTGCTTTTTCATTTTATTTGTCGGATTGGACAGACAGGGACTTAATATATAAATTACTGTGAGTAGAGGCGTAACTATGGATTCTTCTGCAAGTCAATGTTCATTTAAAGGGTCGGGGCGGCTGAGATAGGATAGTGCTGAACCCGTCAATTTTCTGTATTTTCCACATCACTTTTTTTAATTATGGGCGGCTGACGACCCACGATGAAAATCTAAATAGGAATTTATATTTTTTAGATTAACAGACATTCTTAATTATTATTGTCCGTTCCTTACAAACTGAAAGGACCCCACCGTTATTGATATTGTTTCCCATGTCCTACTCCTAACCAGTGTTGTAAAATTCGGCCTAGGCGGCCGCCTAGGCGCCGCCTAAGCGCTAGGCGCCGGCCACCGAGGCGAAAAGTAGTAATTCGGCTGGGAAAATCGCTCTTTCCGACTAATCGGCGCCTAGACCGTTTAATCGGCGTCCAGACCGAATATTTGACCGATTAATCTGCTGGAATGGCGAATAATTTGGTGGAACGTCGGCGTAACAGTGTGATGGTGATGGTGACTGTTGGTGGGTAGAAGACGATCGGTGGATGAAGAAGAACAGTAACCATAAAACTAGGGTTTTTTGGGCCTATTCTTAATTTAAAATATACTAAGCCCAATTTGGATTTTACTTGAATTTTTTATATTAGATAAAAAATTTACATTAGTATTTATTTGCAATAATAAAGGTTGAACGATAGTTCACAATAATTAAGTACAAAACTAGTCGTTTATTTTTTTTATTATAGCATCTTATAAATACTGTAATCAAATAAATCAATACAAGTTTACCAAAATAAATTTTTTACCAAAAATAAAATAAAATAAATCAATACAACAGTTGGCATTCTAATCTTGCAAAAAATATAAAAATCCAAAATTAATTTATAAACGATATGTAATGTAATTGCAGTATAAAATAAATCCACTTTAAATAAAAAAATATTAACCTTTCTTTATTATTGCATAGTTTAAGTATAATATATTTATGATTCTAACTTCATATTAATTTGATATATTGATGGAAAAATAGGTGAACCGTATAATTTCCGCCTAGAAACCGCCTAGGCTCCGCCTAGACGGTCTAGGCGCTAGGCCCCCTCGGGCGCCTAGCTACCACCTAGCGCATTTTACAACCTTGCTCCTAACACGACTACGTAGTAAAAACTTCCGTTCTCGCGGTATTGTTAAACTGAAATCCCAATCTTCGTCAGTAAAAACTTTCTTATATGTGTGATCAGCATGTGAAAACATTATATATGTGTGTGTGTTTTGTTGTACACTTGCACTACATAAACCTCTGTTATTTATATGTAACTAGTAACAACAATATTCCACATGAATCGTCCATGGGTATATGGAATTGCCGTTTTGAACGTTTAACATTTTACTCTTGTAAATACATATACGTAAATGGGTCTCTGTGCAATTGTAATGAAGCTTTAAATTATATGTATATATATGTATAGGTATAATAAACTAAATACCTAATTAACGTCAAAGAAAGTGTAAAGTGGTACTCATAAAAGCCTAAAAGATAGAGTTCCATATGCATATAATTCTAAAAGTTTTATTGGAATAAGAAGATACTTCAATTAATTAGCTTTTCCATGTCAAACATCATTATAGACTAATTATGCATTTAAACAAGACCATATAATAAATTATTGAAAAGTATGCATTCATTCTTTTACTAATTAATCCACCTAACATTGATCTCGTCCGTATTAATTCTTGTGTTAGACTAAAAAATTTGACCAGAGTTAAAACTTCCTTCTAATTTGTCTTTTATAACTTTAATAAAACAAAACATTGTGGTGTTGGTGGAACTTGCATATACGAACGATAGCATATTGTACCATATTTGCATACGTATATAAATAATAAACAAATAAGCTTTTCTGAAGGATTATTAAACAATCGCTGATCAAGAGTTTAACCGCCGCTAGAGGGGTCAACATATTCAAATCCTTGACTTTAATTCGTTTTCTACAATTGTCGTCAACCCAAATCCCCCTTTCAACATTTTTTCAAACTTTCTGATTAGTAGCCACGTTGAAATTCAATACTTCCCATTCAAAATCAAACTTTATATTATTCTCCATGCAACATAAAATCCTATATAAATAACCCCATTAATTCAAATCATACCACCCACACAGAAAAAAATAAAAAACAAAAACAATACCTTCCAACAAAACAATACTTTCCAGCACAGGACAAAACAAACAAAAGCCCCTCATTACATCAACACACATCACAACTAAACAAACTCTCCTCAATCTATTACAAAAAAAAAATAAAATGCAGCGACCATTATCATCATCATCTTCGATCGCCGCCAAGAACATCTTTCGACATATGACCAAATCCTTGAGTAATAAACCCTCCCAAAAGCCATGCGAAGTGTTCATAAACCATCGAGGAATCGATACTAAGAAGAACGTGGCCGGGCTTCTCTACCACCATTTGCGGGCCCTAAAGTTACGCCCCTTCTTGGACAGCAAAAGCATGAAGCCCGGCGACAAACTGTTCAACAAGATTAACGTTGCGATAAGGGAATGTAAGGTTGGCGTTGCGATTTTCTCGCCTTCTTATTGCGAATCTTACTTTTGCATTGTTGGGTTTGGGCTCCCAACTATGTGGACAAAAGCCCGATTCGTAGCCCACGTAACACCAAATCAAGTACAGCATATATCAGATCTCCACCTACTCAATAAGGGAAGATCGATCGTGCCCTCAAAAATCCAAGAAAAAAGAAAATAATTTCTGCAACTTTTCTATTCAGCGACAGATTCGGATTTCTCACATTTGGAGGGGCAAACGTTGTCCGATTGGCCTGAAATTTCAGGAGAAGGTAGAAGACTCATTGATCTTCATTCTCCCCGAAGGGATTTTCATTTCGAGGTCTGGTTTGTGAGTTACGATTTTTTGAAGTCTGCTGCGATTTTCTGTGACGAATTTGATGTTGCGATCTTATTTCGAGTTGTGATGATTTTGGAGCTTTGATTTGGTATCATAGCTCGTTTGTGGTTGGGTTGTGGTGTAATTCGCTGTACTTGCTCATGGTGATAGTGGATTTTGGATCGTTTGGTCCCGTGGTTTTTACCCCGTCGAATTGAAGGGGGTTTTCCACGTTATATCGCCGTGTTATTTCCATTTTTCCGTTGCGTTGATAATTCTTGGGCTGCCGATAAGCGTTCGCTGCCATAATATTTTGTTCGTTTATACCGTCCGATCCTAACAGAGTGGTATCAGAGCTTGCAGTTGGTTTTGTCGGTATTCTTTGATCCGTGCAGGATGGAGGCGAATTTGAATAGAATGGTTTGTTTGAACGGCACGAATTATCACAAGTGGAAAGGCAAGATGAAGGATCTTTTATTTGTGAAGAAATTGCATCTTCCGGTTTTCGCTACAGCAAAGCCCGATTCAAAAACTGATGAAGAATGGGATTTTGAGCATCTTCAAGTCTGTGGCTTTATTCGACAATGGGTTGAAGACAATGTATTGAACCATATTGTAAATGAGACACATGCCAAGACGTTGTGGGAAAAGCTTGAGACGTTATATGCTTCCAAAACAGGTAACAATAAACTGTTTCTATTGAAGCAAGCGATGCATTTGCAGTATCATGAAAGCAAGTCTATTTCTGACCACATTAATGAGTTTCAAGGATGCTTTGATCAGTTATTTGGCATGGGCATTAAGTTTGAATCTGAGGTTCTCGGTTTATGGCTATTAAATACTCTCCCTGATTCTTGGGAAAGTTTTCGAGTTTCATTGACCAATTCGGCCCCCAATGGATTGGTAACCTTGGAGTATGTCAAGAGCGGCGTCTTGAATGAGGAGGTGAGAAGGAAAACACAAGGTACTTCGTCACTTTCCGATGTGTTGTTTACTGAAGATAGGGGGAGAAGTAGACATGCGGGCCAGAGTTCAAACAACCGAGGCAAGAGTAGGGGAAGAAGCAAGTCAAGATCGAAATATAAGGATCTTGAGTGTCATCACTGTGGGAAGAAAGGACATATCAAGAGATATTGCTATAAGTTGAAGAAGGAGCAGTCGAAGAAGAATGTTGACGACGGTGATGCTCGCGTGAATACCACCACTACTCAAGATAACCTTGTTATTGTCTATGACGATGAGGGAATCAATCTTGTGAAAGGCGAGACAAGTTGGGTCTTGGACAGTGGTGCAGCTTATCATGTTACGGCTAATCGGGAATTCTTTTCATCATATACTCCGGGCGATTTTGGAGTCTTGAAGATGGGCAATGATGGTTTAGCGAAGGTGATAGGCGTTGGCAATATTTGTTTGGACACAGGATTGGGTTCGAAGTTGATATTGAAGGAGGTCAGACATGCTCCTGATGTTCGATTGCATCTCATTTCTACTGGGAAGCTTGATGATGAGGGTTATTCTTGTCACTTTGGTGATGGACTTTGGAAGATCACTCGAGGCTCTTTGATAGTGGCTCGTGGTAAGAAATTTTCAAATTTGTATTGGCTTAATACTAATGTTTCTGCTAGTGTTGTGAACGCAGTCGATAGCGGGAGTTCTTCGAGTCTTTGGCATCGGAGATTGAGTCATATTAGCGAGAAAGGGCTCGATTGTTTGGCCAAGAAGAATTTACTTCCCGGCTTGAAAGGTGCTAAGTTAGACAGATGTGTGCATTGCTTAGCTGGAAAGCAGAAACGGGTTTCTTTTCATCATCATCCACCTCACAAGAAGGACGCTTTGCTTGAGTTAGTTCACTCAGATGTTTGCGGTCCTTTGAAGGTGAAGTCATTTGGAGGTGCTTCTTATTTTGTCACATTTATTGATGATCATTCACGAAAGTTATGGGTTCGCACTTTGAAGTCAAAGGATCAGGTACTTGACGCTTTTATTGAGTTTCATGTTTCTGTTGAGCGCGAGACAGGGAAGAAGTTGAAGTGCATCAGAACGGACAACGGAGGTGAATATCGCGGGCCATTTGATGCTTATTGTCGACGATATGGTATTCGGCATCAGAAAACACCTCCTAAGACTCCTCAGTTGAATGGTTTGGCTGAACGAATGAACAGGACATTGATGGAGAGAGTCAGATGCTTATTGTCAGATGCAAAGTTACCTCAACATTTCTGGGGTGAGGCCTTACTTACAGTTACTCGTATTATTAATTTGACTCCTTCAGTTGCCTTGCAGGGTGATGTTCCTAACAAAGTCTGGTATGGTAAGGATGTCTCATATGACCACTTGAGAGTTTTCGGGTGCAAGTGTTTTGTCCACGTCCCAAGAGATGAAAGGTCGAAGTTGGATGCAAAAGCAAGACAATGCATTTTCCTTGGCTATGGCGATGACGAGTTTGGCTACAGATGTTATGATCCTGTTGATAAGAAGCTTATCAGAAGCCGTGATGTTATCTTTATGGAGGATCAGACTATTGAGGATATCGAGAAGTCAGAAAAGCCTGTTATTCAGAATGACCACTTAATTGATTTGGATCATCTACTTACACCAAATCCAGCTGAAGCTGAGAATCAACCCGATGATCATGTTGCTGATGATGTTGCTCAGCAGGAGGAGACACATGTTGACTTGCCAGAACCTTCTGTTAGAAGATCTACGAGAGAGAGGCGACCTTCTACTCGTTATTCATCCGATGAGTTCGTACTTCTTTCTAGTGAAGGAGAGCCAGAGAGTTATGATGAAGCCATTCAAAGTCCAAATAAAGATAAGTGGATTGCTTCTATGAAAGACGAGATGGATTCTTTACGATTAAATGATACGTATGAACTGGTGGAACTTCCTAAAGGTAAAAGGGCCTTGAAGAATAGATGGATTTACAAGGTGAAGCATGAAGAGCACTCGCTTTCTCCCAGATTTAAATCAAGGTTGGTTGTCAAAGGCTTCAGTCAGAAGCAGGGGATTGATTTTAGTGAGATTTTTTCGCCAGTTGTGAAGATGACTTCTATCCGTGTTGTTTTGGGTTTGGCAGCAAGTCTTAATTTTGAGATTGAACAGATGGATGTCAAGACTGCTTTTCTTCACGGTGACCTTGATGAAGAAATTTATATGGAGCAACCCGAGGGCTTCGTTCAGAAAGGAAAAGATAATTATGTCTGCAAATTGAAGAAGAGTTTGTATGGCTTGAAACAAGCTCCGAGGCAATGGTATAAGAAGTTTGAGTCGGTGATGATTCAAGAAGGGTATAAGAAGAATGATACTGACCATTGTGTTTTTATGCAGAGATTCCCCGATGACGATATCATCATTTTGTTACTTTATGTTGATGATATGCTTATTGTAGGTTCTTCGCCATCTCGAATTTACAAGTTAAAGAAGGACTTGAGCAAGCATTTCTCGATGAAGGATTTGGGGCCGGCTCAATGCATTCTTGGGATGAATATCACACGTGACCGAAAAGAGAAGAAGTTGTGGTTATCTCAAGAAAAGTACATCGAAAAGGTACTACAACGCTTTAGCATGGAGAGAGCTAAACCGGTGAGTACTCCACTTGCTACTTTTATTAGATTGAGCATGACACAATGCCCTATAGGCGAGAAAGAAAAAGAAGTTATGGACCGAGTTCCCTATTCATCTGCCGTTGGTAGTCTTATGTATGCTATGGTGTGTACTAGACCCGATTTAGCTCATGCAGTTGGAGTTGTTAGTAGATTCATGTCTAATCCAGGGAAAGAGCATTGGAATGCTGTGAAATGGATTTTGAGATATCTCCGAGGTACGTCCAATATGAGATTGTGTTTCGGTTCTGACGAGCCTATTCTTGTTGGTTATACAGATTCAGATCTGGGCGGAGATGTGGATACGAGGAAATCTACTTCGGGCTATTTGATTACTTTTGCAGGGGGAGCTGTTTCTTGGCAGTCCAGACTTCAAAAGTGTATTGCATTGTCTACGACAGAGGCAGAATTTATAGCTGTTACGGAGACTTGCAAAGAGCTTCTTTGGATGAAGAACTTCATGAGTGAGCTTGGCTTTGATCAGCAAAGGTATGTCTTATTCTGTGACAGCCAGAGTGCTATTCATCTCAGTAAGAATCCAACGTTTCATGGGAAGTCGAAGCATATTGATATGCGATATCATTGGATTCGTGAAATCTTGGATACCAAGCAGCTTGAAGTTGAGAAGATTCACACCGATGATAATGGTGCTGATATGATGACTAAGTCATTGGTGAGATCGAAGTTTGAAGTTTGTTGTACGATCGCCGGTTTGGCGATTTTCTCCACATAGTCGTGAGGGGGGAGATTTGTTGGGTTTGGGCTCCCAACTATGTGGACAAAAGCCCGATTCGTAGCCCACGTAACACCAAATCAAGTACAGCATATATCAGATCTCCACCTACTCAATAAGGGAAGATCGATCGTGCCCTCAAAAATCCAAGAAAAAAGAAAATAATTTCTGCAACTTTTCTATTCAGCGACAGATTCGGATTTCTCACATTTGGAGGGGCAAACGTTGTCCGATTGGCCTGAAATTTCAGGAGAAGGTAGAAGACTCATTGATCTTCATTCTCCCCGAAGGGATTTTCATTTCGAGGTCTGGTTTGTGAGTTACGATTTTTTGAAGTCTGCTGCGATTTTCTGTGACGAATTTGATGTTGCGATCTTATTTCGAGTTGTGATGATTTTGGAGCTTTGATTTGGTATCATAGCTCGTTTGTGGTTGGGTTGTGGTGTAATTCGCTGTACTTGCTCATGGTGATAGTGGATTTTGGATCGTTTGGTCCCGTGGTTTTTACCCCGTCGAATTGAAGGGGGTTTTCCACGTTATATCGCCGTGTTATTTCCATTTTTCCGTTGCGTTGATAATTCTTGGGCTGCCGATAAGCGTTCGCTGCCATAATATTTTGTTCGTTTATACCGTCCGATCCTAACATGCATGCATGAGCTTAGTCTCATGATGGAGTTGAAGAAGAAGGTCGTGCCTATCTTCTGCGATGTGAAACCCTCGGAGCTTAGGGTTAGAGATTATCGAGGTCATTGTGGAGATGATGAGTTGGTGAACTTTAGAGGAGCTTTAGATGAGGCGAGGAACACCGTTGGATTAACTTTCGACACGCTCAATGGGTAATTTTGAATTCTCATATGTTTTAGTCTCTCTCTCTCTCTCTCTCTCTCTCTCTCTCTCTCTCTCTCTCTCTCTCTCTCTCTCTCTCTCTCTTTTATGAATGGTTATGCAATATGATGTTGGATTTATATAGAAGCGATCAGAACTATGTCACGGGACGATCATGCGTTCTAATCCATTATGCGGGGACTTTTTCATACATGCATATATATATATATATATATATATATATATATATATTTTATATTAATAGTAAGGTTATTTTGTGGATTTATTAATTTAAATCATATATGTTTCTTGAAACAGGGATTGGTCGGATTTTCTTTCAAATGCGACGGAGGTGGTGATCAAGAATATGATTGAAGTGGCGGAAGAAGAAGAAATAGCTAAAAAGCAGAAAATTTACAAATTTGGTGGTGGCGTTAAAAGCTTTTCAACATTGGAGACTAAATACATGTCCTAATTTTTCTTTTTCAAAGAGTGACACATTTGATTAGGTTCATACACTAATATTTAATTCGTTAGATTGGTTCACATTTACTTTACAATCAAAAGCCCTTGGAATTTTATTGATTGATTCAGAGGGCTGATGGAGCTGTTTTTTTCTAACTTAATTGAGTTCATACTTTTTTTTGCTAATAATTTCAGGTTGATAATACTGTACCTCAGACATTTCAATATTGTTGCAGCTCATCTTATACTATTTTTTGTCATATGTATGTTTTTTTCTCATTCAGTTAATTACGTGCGAGTGTTTGTTTATTATTAAAATTGTTGAAGTACCAAATAACATATAAAATTACTTCACACATCTGTATATTTCAGCATACGAGATGTATAACACAGTAAAGACGCCGCTTCTATACAAGTTTTCAGAACCTAAGTTACGATTTTCTAAATCATCTGGTTGTAGATTTTGCAAAATTAAAAATTGAAGCATTGTGATTCAATTTCTGAGAGATAATTAATTTTTTTGGGGGAATGTCACATTTTTTATATATATAAAGTGCAAAATGTACAGGGAGTCAAAACCTCTACAAAACAACGACCAGTAACATGCTACTTGATAAACAACTCAACTGAACAAACCGTAAAGAATCAAACATCCCTACCAAGCAATCCTCCACTAGTTTCTGAGAGATAATTTACCATCAATCTTATGTTAAAATTAAACCATACCTTTAGAGTGAAACATCATAAAAATCATAATCAAATATGTCAAGAACTGACGATTTCACTACAAGGGAACAATAGTTGCAATGGCCTTTGGAATATGTCAACTTATTTCAGTTATGACTGAACTAAATAAGATTAAACTGTGTTAAAGATTTAGTGAGAAATGCAAAGATCTCTGAAAAAGTGTTTAAAGAGTTTGGGGAACAAGGCATTCATCATCATATATATCTGAGTCATCATGTTCGTTGTTTGGTTTTTGATTTTTGGAAACCTCTAATCATAGTTTGGTTTATCCTAACAAATCGATATTCAAGTATATCCCTTTGTTGGCAATCGATACCGTGAGAAATAAGAAGGCTAAATTCTTTTATATAGATATCAATGTTTTTAAAAGACGTGTTGCGTAACGCGTTGCGTTTTAGCTATGATATTGCGTAACGTAAATAGCGTAGCGCATCGCGTGAGTTTTTTGAACATGTATCTTATAATGCCAAAAAATATAATATATAACAATATAAGCAAGCACACCATTTACTAGCAAACACACCTTTGAGAAAAAGGAGATAATGGTAAAGTATAATTTAGTTATATAAAAATGTGAACTAAATAAAACATAGGAAATAAAAACAAAATTGAATGACTGCTTATGTTCGATTCCCATTTACTTGGGAATATACTGGGTATCCACATAGTAATTAAAGTTATGGGCTTAACTAAATTAAAATAATTTGTTTTTGTTAACAGATATGTGGGCTAATGAGTTTCTGACCGAAAATCATCATACAGGCCTAAAAAGAAACAAATTCTTAATATCAGACATAAAAGAAAAAAAGTAAAATGTGTTATAAAAATATTATAACGATCACGTGTTTTATTAATTACGATTATAGTAATATAGAGAGATAACTTGAGAGATAATAACTTCTTTATTAATACTTCTTAATACCATTTACACAATCCCAAATCACATATTTATACTACTACAAATTCACTATTACCAAAAATTTACAACATTTATTATAATTATACACATCATCTTATCAATTAATACACATCTAATTTTTACAACATTTAATACAATAATTCAAAAATATCCACATCTTAATTTATTTCTTAATATTCATAACACTCCCCCTTGGATGTTTTTCAAAGAATATGCCTCGTTAATACCTTATTAGGAAAAACCCAGTGGGATAAAAACCTAATGAAGGAAAAATAGTACATCATCTTTAGATACGCTTTTAGTTGTTGCCTCATTAAAAACCTTACTAGGAAAACCCTGTGGGAAAAAACCATAGTGAAGGAAAAAAGAGTGCAACGCGTATTTACTCCCCCTGATGAGGATGTCCTTTAAGATCTCTAAGTTTTCGGACTCCAATTGAATATACCAAATTTTCAAAAATTCTTGGAGGATGCTTTAGTAAATAGATCAGCAAGATTTTCACTTGATCGAACTTGTTGTACATCAATATCACCATTTTTCTGAAGTTCATGCGTAAAGAAAAATTTGGTGCTATGAGTTTTGTTCTATCGCCTTTGATGTAACCTTCTTTTAATTGAGATATGCATGCTGTATTATCTTCAAATAATATTGTAGAAGGTAATTTCTCAATAGATAGTCCACATGTGTCTTGAATGTGTTGAATAATAGATCTTAACCAAACACATTCTCGACTAGCTTCATGAATTGCTAATATTTCAGCATGATTTGAAGAAGTAGCAATTAAGGTTTGTTTAACCGATCGCCATGAAATAGCTGTGCCTCCATGTGTAAATAAGTAACCTGTTTGCGATCGTCCGTTATGCGGATCGGATAGAAATCCCGTATCTGCATAGCCAACTAAACTTGATTGTGAATCATTCAAATAAAATAATCCCACATTCGTAGTTCCTTGAAGATAACGGAATATTTGTTTGATCCCATTCCAATGTCGTTTAGTTGGTGAAGAACTATATCTTGCTAATAAATTCACTGCAAAAGCTATATCAGGTCTAGTATGACTTGTAAGATACATTAATGCTCCAATAGCACTAAGATATGGAACTTCAGCACCAAGTATTTCTTCATTATCATCACATGGTCTGAACGGATCTTTATTCACATCAAGAGATCGTACTATCATTGGAGTAGTTAATGGATGCGCTTTGTCCATATAAAATCTTTTCAAAATCTTCTTTGTATAAGTCTCTTGATGGACAAATATTCCATTGTTTAAATATTCAATTTGTAGTCCGAACAAAATTTCGTTCGTCCGAGATCTTTCATTTCGAATTTTAAACATGTAATAGCCTTATTTAACTCTTGAGGATTTCCTATTATATTTAAGTCATCAACATAAACGGCAATGATGACAAATTCATTTCCACTTCTTCTCATGAAGATACAAGGGCATGTTTGATCATTTTTATACCCCTCTTTTAGTAAATAATCACTTAAATGGTTATACCACATACGCCCTGATTGTTTTAATCCGTAGAGCGATTTATTCAACTTTATTGAGTACTCATTTCGAAATCCTGAATTTTCAGGCAAACGAAATCCATCAGAGAGTTTCATATAGATGTCACTATCGAGTGTTCCATACAAGTATGCAGTGACAACATCCATAAGATGCATATCGAGCCCTTCACGTACTGCCAGACTAATTAGATAACGAAAAGTTGTTGCATCCGCCACAGGAGAATAAGTCTCTTCGTAATCAATGCCAGGTCTTTGTGAAAAGCCTTGAGCAACAAGCCGTGCTTTGTATCTCACAATTTCACCGTTTTCATTTTTCTTTCTAGTGAAAACCCATCTACATCCAACCGGCTTTACATTTTCTGGAATACGGACCACGGGTCCGAATACTTTTCGTTTCTCAGTGATTTTAATTCTGTCTCAATTGCATCTTTCCATTTTGGCCAATCACTTCTTTGTCGACATTCATTTATAGATTTTGGTTCATGATCCTCATTTTCATTAATATCATGTAGCGCTACGTTAAATGAGAAAGCATCGTCAACGTTGACTTCGTCTCGGTTCCATCTTATTCCATTATGGGCATAATTTATTGAGATCTCTTCATTTTCAATATTTTCACAACTTTCAGGTACCTGATCAGATTTATTTATGTCCATAGAATTTCTTAGAGTTGACGTGTCCTCGATTTGACCATCTATTTTATTTGCTCCTTTTCTTTTACGAGGATTCTTGTCTTTGGATCCCGAGGGCCTACCACGTTTCAACTGTGGTTTCGGCTCAATTTTATTATTAGAAATATCATTAGAAATATCAATTCTAACACGAGCATTAACAGCTGGTATATGCGATTTAGTAACCTTTTTCTGGTCAGTAAAACTGTCTGGCAATTGATTTGCTAAATTTTGTAAATGAATTATCTTTTGAACTTCAAGTTCACATTCTTTTGTACGAGGATCAAAATGAGCCAATGATAATTCATTCCAACTAATATCTTTAAAGTTTATTTTCTTTATCTCCCTCTAATGTTGGAAATTTTGATTCATCAAAATGACAGTCGGCAAATCGAGCCGTAAATAAATCTCCTGTCAATGGTTCTAAATATTTTAGTAT
Organism: Craterostigma plantagineum; assembly: GCA_027422505.1. NCBI lineage: Eukaryota > Viridiplantae > Streptophyta > Magnoliopsida > Lamiales > Linderniaceae > Craterostigma > Craterostigma plantagineum. Next base: position 730,889 of record JAPQWV010000259.1, on the reverse strand, counting down.
TGACTTAGATTCAAATCCAACATATATTCCCAATCTTCTTTGAGGTCCCATTTTAGTGCGTTGCGGTGGAGCAATTGGGACATATACTGCACATCCAAAAACTCTTAAATGAGAAATATCTGGTTCCTGACCGAAAAGCATTTGTAATGGAGAAACATTATGATAACTTGTGGGTCGAATGCGAATAAGTGATGCTGCATGCAAAATAGCATATCCCCAACACGATAATGGAAGTTTCGACTTCATTAGTAATGGTCTTGCTATTAATTGTAATCTTTTTTATTAATGATTCAACAAGTCCATTTTGAGTATGAACATGTGCTACAGGATGTTCAACATCAATCCCAATAGACATACAATATTCATTAAATGCTTTAGAGGTGAATTCACCAGCATTATCAATACGTATTTTCTTAACTGGACAATCAGGAAAATGTGCTCGTAATCGAATTAACTGAGCAAGCAGTCTAGCAAACGCAACATTGTGTGTTGATAATAATGATACATGTGACCATTTAGTTGATGCATCAATTAAAACCATGGAGTATCTAAATGGACCACATGATGGATGAATTGGTCCACAAATATCTCCTTGAATACGTTCTAAAAACATAATAGATTCATTCTTCAATTTTACCGGTGATGGTCTACGATGAATTTTCCTTTCGAGCAAGCATCACATGATAACTCATTGGATTGAATAATCTTCTTATTTTTCAAAGTGTGTCCACATGAGTTCTCAATTATTCTTCGCATCATAGTTGAACCGGGATGGCCTAACCGGTCATGCCACACAGCAAATAAATTATTGTTTATAAAATTCGACTCAATTGCATTAATATATGCATAGTATAAACCGGAGGATAATGCGGATAATTTTTCTATAACACATTTCTTATTTAAAATCACGTTTGTGATTTGAAGGTATTCATTATCCCCTTCTTTTGTAGTCTCAATATGATATCCGTTTTTACGGATGTCTTTAAAACTCAATAAATTTCTATGAGACTTCGAAGAATGTAATGCATTTTCAATATGCAATTTTATTCCTCCGGATAATAAGACATTGGCTCTTCAAGAGCCTTCAATCAATTTTGTAATTCCCGAAATAGTATTAACATTTGCTTCTTGAGTAATCAATCGGATGAAATATTTCTTATCCGTGAGTATTGTGTGAGTCGTTGCGCTGTCCACAAGACATATATCTCCACGTGTGTTCATTCCTCAAGAAAATAATAAAACACAATAATTATTAATTATACATAAAATTCATCATAATACAACACACATACGTAGTTCAAATTTATGATAATACAGCACACATACGTAAATAAAATTCATGATAATACATCACACTTACGTAATAAAATTCATGATTATACAGCACACGTACATAAAATATCAATACGATACACAATAATAAGTCTTTTATTCATTATGATCGGCGACAAATTCTTCAAGATCGATGTGGGGAATATCGTCGAGGTTGAGATTAGAACCTCCTTCCTCTTGGACAAAGTTTGTCTCAACTTTCTTTCCTTTTTCAAGTGATTTTGATAGAGCTCAACAAGATGTTTTGCCACACGACAAGTACGAGCATAATGACCTTTCATGCCACAACGAGAACATGGTTCCTCGAATCGCCTTTTTGATGGTTCGCCGGTTTCCATTTTGTTTTCATTTTTCCTTTTAGATGAAAATTATTATAATTACCATAGTGTTGTTGGCTACGGCCACGACCTCGGCCACGACCACGACCACCTCCACGACCTCGATTATTATACCTGCCACGACCGCGAAAGCTATTGCCTCGATCACTTTGGTAATTGTTCATATTGACTTCAGGAATTGGAGGAGAGCCCGTTGGTCGTGATTGATGGTTCTTCAATAATAACTCATTATTCTGTTCCGCAACTAGGAGACATGAAATTAATTCTGAATATTTCTTGAAACCCTTTTCACGATATTGTTGTTGTAACAACAAATTCGCTGCATGGAACGTGGTAAAGGTTTTCTCCATCATACTTGCTTCTGTAACTTCCTGTCCACACAGTCTTAATTGAGAAGTAATTATGAACATAGCAGAATTATAATCACTTACAGATTTATAATCTTGGAATCGTAAGTTTGTCCATTCATATTGGACATTTGGTAGGATCACAGTCCTCTGATGGTCGTACCTTTCTTTTAAATTAGTCCACAAAATAAGTGGATCTTTCACAGTGAGATATTCCACCTTTAAACTTTCGTGAAGGTGGTGACAGAGAAATATCATGGCCTTGGCCTTGTCTTGGCTCGATGCCGTATTAGCAGCTTGTATAGTAGTTCCCAGGCCTTTCGATTCAAGGTGGATTTCGGCATCCAAAATCCATGACAAATAGTTCTTGCCCGTGATATCCAGAGCAACAATATCAAGCTTTTGAAGATTCGACATTTTACTATCAAGAATATAACAATTGGTTAAGAAAAATAGTTCGAAGCGTAAATAATATTAACCTTATTGTGATAAAAGTAAAAAGTCAAATTTGAATTAAAATGACATAATATTAAAAGTCAACGGCCCAGCTAGGATTCGAAATCTGGTGCTCACGACAAGTTTGTGGGGGTTACCGCGAGAGCTAGCGGGCTTTTTGTGTTGTAAGATATGAAAATAAAAATGTATATATTATACCTTGGCGTGATGACGTTGACGAAATTCAAATGGTCGGAACTCGTGCTCGGAGTGATGACGTCAGCGAATCTCGGTTGGTTAAAGCCTCGTGCTGATAACGTGTTATAAAAATATTATATTGATCACGTGTTTTATTAATTACGATTATAGTAATATAGAGAGATAACTTGAGAGATAATAACTTCTTTATTAATACTTCTTAATACCATTTACACAATCCCAAATCACATATTTATACTACTACAAATTCACCATTACACAAAAAATTTACAACATTTATTATAATACATCATCTTATCAATTAATACACATCTAATTTTTACAACATTTAATACAATAATTAAAAAACATCCACATCTTAATTTATTTCTTAATATTCATAACAAAATGAAGAATAGTAAAATGACGCTATTTATCTAACGCTCTGACGCGTTTTACAGAAAAATTACGAAAACGTGCGCTATATAGCCGCTATATAGAGAAAATGCTCTCTTCATGGGACAATTTTAATTCATGAGTACACGGGCTATTTATACACACTCCATATACTTAATCCACAAACATATTTTAAGAAAGCCTTAAACAACACACCTAACACACAACACTCAATTTTCACAGTTCCTTTCAACAAAAGCATCTCTCATTTGAACTTGCAAGTTACAAATCTAAGTCCTAAACAACAAAAATTGCAATACTGAAACGATAAATTGGCCCCAAGGAAAAGCAAATATGGTCGTTTCTACCTTGTTCGATCTTTTCTTGCAATGCAATCCTAAGTTTTTGTTGAAGTATCGAACCTAGTTATGTCATCATCTTGCTCGAATAGAACCATATCTTCCTTCAATAGATCAACCCAAGCTTCGACGCCATTACCTTCTTTATTGTCCATTAGCACAGCTAGGTTTTCTATGCGCCTTGTGGCGACACTTGTCCAAATAGGCTTTCCCCATCCAAAATCAGCTTCGTAAAATTTAAATTTAGTCCAATCTGTGAAGAAGAAAGCAGTATTTTCTTCGTTGTACCTCGTGATTTTTTCCATCAAATCCATTACAGATTCGTAAAGCACTTTGTGCCCTTCATCGCCAGAACCCTTAAACACATCTGCAGAGTCTGAAATAGTCTTGTCAACTGATTCACGCAACGAAAAAACCAAACCTTCGAAATCATCACAGTCATTGGAAGATGAAGGGTGCAATTTAAGTATTGCTTGCGCAGCTAAATTCCCGCAAGAGTACATCGGAAAAGGTGGGATTGTTCTATCCCTTATGTTAACCGCTTGAGAGATTAGGAAATTTCTAGATCTCCTATGCTTTAGTCGCTCAACACGGATCATAACCATCGATATAAGGGCGCATACCGCGTTCACTTTCGATACTCGTCTTGACCTATCTGCAATTTTTGCTTTTAGGGCTTCAATCGCATCACTGTTGAATACTAACCTCGTCGAAACTATGTTTGGATCAACGGTTCTTGGAAGTTGAACGTCGTCCATAAAAGCAAACGAGTTCTTGAATGGAAGCAGTGTCGGAGAGTCGAAACTAGGGTTTATGATAGGTTTCGATTCCCCTTCTTTGAGAGCATCATTCTTATTTGCTTCTTGGGCCCAAGCATGAAGTAAAGTTGAGATCGAATCAGCATCGAAAATCCTATGCGAAACGCTCAAACCAATTGCAAGACCACCACAACCAAACCTTGTAACTTGAATGGACACAATGGGATCACTGACTTCGTCGACTTCGCAGGAGAGTCGTGGAAGCAGCATATCGTTTAGTTTCTCAATGTTTCCCCTTTTAACATACTCCGAGATACTGTTGAAGTCGTCCGAACAAGCAAGTGCTTCGACAAACTCAACGCCCTCGTCATTGCAATGGACTATGTGGTCTTTCCTTACGTATCTTCCCGCTAATGGGTAGAATCGTTGTAAGATCTTGGCTAAAGATATCTCCAAGTGGTTGATGCTTTTTAGAATGAGATCATTAGAAGAAGACGGCGGTGAGTAGAATAGAATGAGGGGTATGTTCATTGACGGAGCTAATTGATCCTTGAATGAGATTTCGTATTTGTTTAGGGTTTTTGGGGTTGGGGTGTATGGCTTTACCATCTTCTTGCTTAGTATGCTCACCTTCATTGTTTGTTATGACTTGTGATGGTAGGACAAATGGTTTCTTCTTTTGACTTTGAATAGAAGGTGTGATATAGATGTGCAAGAATTCACGTCCACGCTATTACATACATAAATGGGAGACATCAAACACCTCGAGATATTAAATCATGTGCTGGAAGATCAAAAGATGCTTTCAAACTGTTAAACTAATGGATGACCAACGGCAATGTTCTGGCCATTCATTAATTTTAACTTAAATGCTGTAATAAATGCCAAGCTTTGAATAATTTTTTGTGCCATGTTCTAGTGTTAGGATTATAAATACTCACTCCGATTTTATTTACATGTCGTTTTAGCTCTTTAATTTTGTTTCTAATTATTTGTCGTTTTACAGATTTCAAGACAAATATTTATCATATTTCCAGTTTTATCCTTTTTAATATTAGTAAGAAATGTATTAAATAGTTTTAAGCAATTAATTAGGGGTATATTGGACATTTTATTCTATTTCTTAAAATAAGTGCAAAAACCTTAAACGACACCTAAAAAAATCGGAGGGAGTATCATATTTGGGTTTAGGTTAAGCTATTTTAGAAGTTTTTGACGAGGAACACATCACCGACTACTACAATATTATTATTTCTTGCATAAGTTCGATGCAACTACCAAGCAAGAGTTTAATCCTTGTGCTAGACTAATGTCGGAAAAACTAATATTTAAAGAGCATAGATCTTAATTCTACAGTAAACCTCTATAAATTAATACTCTATAAATTAATAACCTCTCTAAAATAATAAAATCTTTCGGTCCCGACTTGAGCCTTTATAAAAAAATCATCAAATCGATAAGATAAGAATATAATATTTTTTGGAAAATCACTTTATAAATATAGGTCCCATTAAAACTCTAAATTAATAATTCATAAAAATCAAAATTATAAACTATGGTAATTTGCTAAAATAAGAATCTATTTGTTACTATATTTTCTTAAATTTTAATCTAATTGGATTTCATCCCTAATTTTTTTTAATTGCAATCGATATTTCTGTTGTCGAGTTTTCTAGCTGCAACAGAAAAATGTGAAGGGTTGTTGTCGCCATTTTGTGTCGCTTAATATCCCCACCCTTCTGAAAGTTGGCTGAACGATACTCCAATGATATCCTGGGAGCATTTGATATTGTACCTTGACTAATTTTCAAACGATATTTTTTATTAATTCACTGTAAGTCGTTTTGAGTACATGAATATAAGTAATGAAAAATATTTGAATTCATTTATCGTCAATACATTCTAAATTTGTTAAAAGAGTCGCTTTTTTAATTAATAAAATATTAATTATCAATATATTAATATCTCTATAAACTAATAAAATTTCATGGTCTCAATGTTATTAATTTATAGAGGTTTTACTGTATATGTTCTAGCTAACTCTCTAGTTTCCTCTTTGGGTATATGTCCTCAAAATGATATCTATGTATGAATGAAAATAAGGTATATAGGTAAATTGTATTATTCGTGTATAAGAATATTGATGGGATAAAATGTTTTATTTTATTTTTAGTATTATTTATTTGTCATTATAGAATGTTTATAACTTATTTATACGTAATAGACATTAAATTAACCGTTGCTTTGAAATGTGTGTGGGTAGTATTGAAAAGTTGTCAAAGTTGCTGTGAAATAGCACTACTAGAAAATACAGTATTAGAAATAGATCGAAATGTTGTGAGTGAGTAGTATTGAAAAGTTGTCAAAGTTGCTGTGAAATAGCGAGCATTTCGATAATATCCCTTCGATTATGGATTTTATTTTATTTTTTCGAATCTAAGCAAGTAATGTAAACTTCTCGGCTATATTACGAAACGAGTGAGTAGGGCAGGAGTCGCAAGATAGACTTGATGTGACCGATGGGTATGCTCATAACAACGAAGATTGAACATTAATATATCTTGAATTCAAGATCCTTTACACGAACGATGATCAACGTGTGTATAGTATACGTGTGTTCCTTGAGTGGTAAGTCCTTATTACAATAAACACACGGAATTGCATTGTCAAAAGGCGCCAACGAACCCATGATGACACTATAGTACAAATTTAAAGTGGTCCAAACCTGAGCTTCACTGCCTAGAAATTTCTAGCAATATATCTCCGATCAGCACAAATTAGTCATAACTTTTAAACTATACACGTGATAGGTAGTCCTTTAACGGACCGCAGGAGCCGATTACGTATCCACTCGCTTCTCTTTATTTCTCAGGCTCACCTACTTACATATCTCTCTACTTCATCTCCTTCGGTCTCATAATTCGATCAAGAAGAAATCGATATTGTGTAACTTTCTATCGCAGAATATATCCCGATTACGCTTGGCGTTGAAGACCAGCAGAGACATAGTCAATAAGCACATCTACGTTGATTATTTGGATCCATAAATAATGGCTTCTGCTATTTGTTGTGCACCAGTGATGCCATCGGTGTCTGCTGGAGGCCGACAAAATACGAGGTTTGGTCCTAGCAACAACCTCTTTCTGACACAAACAACCAACTTTGGATTCTTGCCGCTGAAGAGGAATGTTAAGTTTTCGGTCCGAAGCATGAAAGAGGTAACACGTCATACATCGGTTTATATGCTCTTAAATTTCTGTAAAATTCCTCAGTTCACAACGATGTTGTACAATCGCTAGGGGTTTAGGCAGTTTTTTGGTGAAAACTAGACGAATAACATGTTTTCCAATTATTATTTTCGCAAATCAAGATGCTAGCATTCTACTAGTGTAAAAGGTATCAAATTTATCTAAACATTCCAGATAAATATTGTGAAACAACATTAGTTAAAAATACGTATTAAAGATGATGTCGGGACGTAATTATCCTATTTTTTTTTTGTTTTATTTCAGTTTAATACATATTTTTCTTAGTTCGTCGGTTGAGGGATGTTTGTCTCTGCCTGCCAGAGAATACGACGAAATCTTATTACATGATTCATAACATAAATCATTTCGTATAATTTATATTTTTCCTCTTCTTTTCTTTCTTTTTTAATTAATATGATATGGTTATGTTAGGTTGAAACATAGTTTTTGGTTAACAATGTATGATCTATTCAGGATGGTGAGAAGGAGCCGGGCCAGCTTAATGAAGAAGAGCTAACTCCAAACCGCTCAAAGGTGACCTCAAAGAAGACCACTGACTTATTTGCCTTTGACGGTTTAGCGCCGGAGAGAATCAACGGGCGTGCGGCTATGATTGGATTTGTGGCTGCCATTGGAGTCGAGTTAGTCACCGGGCGAGGCTTATTGTCTCAGTTGATGAACGGCGGCGTCCAGTCGTTCCTACTGACGAGTTGGTTGCTCGCATTCGCAACTGTGATACCAATCTACAGAGGGTTGTCGCCAGAGTCAAAGAACAATGGTGTGTTTACGTCAGATGCTGAGATATGGAACGGTAGGTTTGCGATGATCGGATTGGTGGCTCTCGCTTTTACGGAGTTCATGAAAGGCGGTCCGCTTCTTAACGCGTAATGTGGAAGTGAAGTCTATTGGTTCGCTAAAGTGAGCTTTGTGGTCCAGATCATGGAGGATGTAATTATCTAGTTGCGCGTGATGCATGTTCATATACGTTGAAATAAAAAGTGTCCCACTCCTTTGAGTTAAAATTATAACTTTTCACTTGAGAATAAAAGATTCAATGAAAACTTTTAGCTCACAAATGGATTATAGGAAATTAAAATTACTTTATCGTTGACATTAAATTACTGTGATACTATAAAAGATCGTACACTTGACCACATGCCTGTTTTTCATGAAATTTTGAGCTGACTAGTTTTATGCTCGTTACTTCGGTGTGTGAGTAGTGTATAGTTTCTTTTTCTAAAACCTTGCTTGTGTAGTACGTGACAATCGACGAGGTGTTAGGAACTAAGTTTTTATGAAAAGTTTCTGAGTACGATCGATCGCTCATCCTAGTTAAGCCAATTTGAGGTTGATAATTTACTTGTGAAAAATTGGAATTTGCAACTCCCTGACATGAAATTGACATAACCACTACAGTATTAATAGCATAAAATATTTACTTTGTCAGTCGAGCCTCGAGGCAACCCAAGGCAGACCTTCTAATTCGAGCTTAATCACCATAGTCATAGACCTTTGATTGCAAGCTTGTGTGGTAGATCTTATACTATTGTATGAACTAACTAATTTCACTGATATATTCATGTGGTGGATATGAGTGAATTCCTGCAAGGTATGAATCTTGAATGGTATTGCTAAATTGCTAAGGAAATTCATATTGTCGGGCGTTGATCACAAATATGGTGTTTCTAAACCACTTGTTTTACTATATTTCATGTTCTCTCTTGAATGATTGTTGTGAAGAAAGTCGCGTTGTATATTTATGTTTTCTCTCAGTTCTAGTTTACTTAGGACAACCAAGCGATTCAGTGTAGGGAGGTTTGATAAACGTATTATCATATCTAGTCATAGCAAGTGTATATTTGAAGTTATTTGAGTTGTCTTGTGCATGTATTTGTAGTATTTATACTTATTACGTTAATCTGAGCGTATTTGAAGTTAGATTATCCGTAATAAATTATAGGACTTCAATGTTGGGGTTGGGATGTGAGTGCACGTTGCATGTGATGCATATTTCACCTACTGAGCGATAGCTCAGGGTTTTACGTGTTGTAGGTATCGAGCCCGACGCTGATGCGCGTCGCGGCTGAGGCGGGCTGACGGCGGTGCTCCACGAACTTTTGAGGGCGAGGCTGTACATGGATGCGACCTGTGGAGCGACGTTAGGGTTTGATATTTTGATATTTTGATATTTTGACCCATGTAAATTCATGATGATGTAGATGACGTTAGGTGTAATATAATTTATTTTAGAAAAGTTTTAATTAGACGGGTCTTCCGTGACTTACGTTGCGAAAATCCGCCACTAATTAGTATTAGAAGGGGAGGGTCGCTACAGAGCAACTGACGGATTTTGCCATAGTGTTTCGCTTTGACCCACCCAACTTGCTTGGTTTCACCCTCTCTATATCAATATCTCTCTCTTTTTTTTTTTTCCGACTCATTTGATGATTTAATTTTCGTTATTTTTTATGTTTTAAATCAATTTCGGATTTCGAGAGAAAAACTTGAGTTGCAGTCTGTCTCATGATGGAGATGAACAGTAATGCATAGTGCATAGGAGAGAGAGACGAGGTCTGATTGGTTAAAATATTAAATGTACTATTAATTAAACGCATTAGATGCCAATTGAAAAAACCCTTAAACACAGGGGTACCAACTGGAATTGTAAAATATTTTGCGTACCAGTTGGAAAAGTTTTTCAGGGGTACCTACCGAAATTGAAAATAACTTTGGGCACCAACCGAAAAAGCCTAAAACACAGAGGTACCAAATGGAATTCCCCATTAATTAATTTATCTAAAAATAAAAATATTTAAGTATTTCTAATTTTATATAACATATTTTCAATAAGTTTATGCACTATATAAGAGTATATTTTATATTTTAATAATTTATTTAATAATAAGAAAACACTAATTTTAATTACTAATATTAAATTAGTAAAATGGACTAATATGCTTATCATTAATCAATTTGGCTTCAATTAATCAAATATATAATTGTAAGTCTTTTACCTGTTTTTATCTACTTTGGAAATATTATATAAAACTTTATAATATAAATTAATATAATTTTGGACAAGTTTCACTTTAAAATTTATGATATAAAAAATTTGTATTACTAATCTAGATAATTTATTTTCTACAAAGTGTTTTTTCAATAGAATACACTAAATCTAAATTATATGATGTTATAATATAAATTAATATATAATTGAATACAATGAGAATATTCTGTATAGAGTAGATTGTAGAGGAAATGGTTGGAGTTTAGCGATACTGTTCAAACTCTATTATATCTGAAAAATTATACTGTAGCAACTCTATTTATAGAGTAATAGTTGGAGATGGAGGAATGCATGGCATATTCTGCGGGATGCGGGCCATTTTGACGGCTCTATATATGATGTTAACTCTTCTAATATGTATAGGAGAAAATAGTTTTCGAGCCCCCGACCATAAGATCATGCTTCCATCACAAAGTACGTGCGTGCATGTTAAGCATCCTTCAAACACTAGTGCCGAAACACACAGGGGCGACGGTTTTTATAGGTCATGAGCGTCGGTTTTAACGCGTCGCCCATCCGCCCGATTTTGGGCGACGGGTGTATACGCGTCGCCGAAGACCACTATCGGCGACGATTCTTTGATTAAGATTCTTAGATTAACCGTTGCCAAAAATGTTTCGTTGGTTGCTTTTTTTTTTACGGTCATGGGCGACGGTTTGTCCTTAAGAACCCGTCACCCATGATATAATATTAATTTTTAAAATAAATTATGGGCGACGGTTCCTGCGCTAAGAACCGTCGCCTATGCCTGTATTTTTTTAAAAAAATTTCTGTTTTATATTAGCCCCCAACAATCAAATCCAAAATCGCACAATGAAACCAAAATAACACCAACAATCAACCAATTACTATAAAATCAACAGTTACATCATCGTCCAACAAACAAATATCGATCATCATAACATAAGCACATCATATAACGTAAAGTTTAACCTACGTCAAACAAGATTGCATAAAATCCGCCCACAATTCACGTACTACTTTGAGCTCTTCGACGCCGTAAGAGGAGCGCTCTAATATCTATAAAACAAGATAATATTAAAACATACTTATAAACATATATTAAACTTGAAACTTAAAGAAGTAGTTTAAAGTAATACCGTTGGCAAGTTGGTTGTATCATCTCTGCCGATATGATTGCAGATAATCGTACATGTACCTCATGACGTAAAAGCCACAAAACTCACTCACGCTCGGTTGTCGTGGGCACTAATTTAGAAAGATTTTCATTTAATTCAATATCGAATGGTAATAATTTAACCCAAATAACTTTGAAATGCATATGTCAAAAATGCAAACCTTGCATCGCTTCCAACTAACCTTCGTTTTCCTATTTCGATTTCCAACTGCACCCAATAGCGATGCCGTCAAAATTGCCCTGAAACTCGAAAGTATGTTAAATTAAATAATATTATAATATTGATTTACTAATATATGAACTTTATTGTATATAAAAAAACTTACGCATCTATTCGAGGACGAACTCTTATCTTCCTTACGCCGATGGGCGGTGCGAGCGAATCGAATACATATACCGCGTTCGAAGGAAAATCGATGACCAATAGAATCCAATGGTCACTAAAACGAACGAAACAAAATGATTATTTATAACATAAGCTATGAATTAAGAAAATGTATATTTTTCTTACCCGTGACAATAAGGCGCAAACAAGTAAGTGCCGGCCCGATATGAGTCTTTGATAATATCAGCAAGGAAATCAACCTCGCTATTTGCTGTCTCATCATGTTGCATAGCCGCCAAACGAGTCGGGTCGCAATACTTGAAGTTCTCAGACTCGTTATTAAGATACCTTGGAATATGATTACTTAATAAAATGTAAAGCCTCAGGTGAGGATTTATAATATTCGTTGCGGTATGAGATTTCAGTAGAAATTGCGTGATTCGCATTACATTGAATTAACTAAAAATATAAACACCAAGACTTTTGAGTCCCTCATGTTTCTTAATTTGACCCAAATTGGTCCATCTGTTAAATCCACGTTAATTTGGACGAAATAGGTCAGCATTAGCGACGGAAATGCCGTCACTAAAGCAAAAAAGTTAAAAAAAAAAGATAAATTAAACATAAAAAATGAGGGAAAATTCCAGAAAAAAAGGGAAAAAAATAAAAAATAGAGTAAAAAATTTAAAAAAAGAGAATATTACTAATAAATTTAATAAAATATATAATAATAATAATAAAATAATAAACAAAAATTTAAAAATGATAAATATAAATTTAATATTTTAAAAAAGTAAAAAATAAAAATATATTTATTTATTAAAAATTAATTAAAAAGGAAAAACAAAATTAAGGATAAAAATGCCTCTAAAAGTTTTACAAGTCTGTCCCTGCCAAGTTAATGAGGACAAAATCGTCCCAATTCTCTTTTTTTAACAAATATACTGGGATGATTGCATCGTCGTTAACTGGACAGAGACGAGATCGGGAATTATCGTCAACTTTCAGTGAGATTTTTATCCTCGCTTATTAGTTTTCAATAAATAAATATTTTGTATTTTTATAATTTATTATTTTTTAGTTTTGATCTTTTTTTGTGTTAATTTTTTACTTAAGTTATTTTAATGTTGTATGTTTTCTCTATTTTAATTTATTATTTTAATATATTTTTACTATAAATAATAGAAATAATAAATAATATAAAATACAAAATATTTTATTATTTTATTTTTTATTATTATTTATCTTATTATTATTTTTATTTTATTTAATTTATTAGTAATATTCTCTTTTTTTTTTTGAATTTTTTACTCTATTTTTTTTTGAATTTTTCCTTTTTTTTTTGGGATTTTTCCTCATTTTTATGTTTAATTTATCTTTTTTTTTTATCTTTTTCCTTTAGCGACGAAATTTCCGTAGCAAATGCCGTCGCTAATTTTGCGACGGAATTTCCGTCGCTATGCTGACATATTCCGTCTAAATTAACGTGGATTTAACAGATGGACCAATTTGGTTCAAATTAAGAAACATGAGGGACTAAATGTGGCAAGTGAAAACATTGGGGATCAAAAGCGCCCATAGGATAAACATCGGGACCAAAAATGGTTTTCTCCCTTTTTTTATTTGACAATGGCAGGTAATATCTAAGCATATTGCAAAGCACGTGCTTTGTGTAGGTCAACTAACGTATTTCATGGCACGAAAACCGTCCCAGACAATATATTTTATCGCCCTAATTGCATTGTTTTCCTTTACATTGCTCACGACGCATTGTTTTCCTTTACATTGCGTTGAAGTCCATACAATGTGCTCTTCCATTAAACAAACGGAGACTTCACTGCAATATTTCATCCCCAAACCTTCATAACCATTACTCTTCCTTCTTTCCCTTCGTAGAATGGCGACAGCTTATGCAGCTTTTACTTCTCTCATGCACCTAATATCTGATCTCCGCGGACATCCCTATCCTCCCATCAAACTCGACGATGAACATTTTGACTCTCTCAATTCGAAGATGTCTTTCTTTCAGAAATTCCTCGAAGATCACCATACCTCCGTCGACCTTGCGATGGAGCTCCGAAGGCTGATGCCGCATATGCTGCTGAAGATATTATTGATGCTCACATCGCAGATCGAGATCTCCATCAAGTTGACTTCAACGCAAGTCTTCAGAAGGCGATAGAAGGCATGGATCTCATCAAGAAAGAAGTGATGAAGATGAGTTGCAGCAATGAGAAGAAGAGTCAAGGAAACCAACAACCTAGACGGCCTGTTATTTCTGGTGAGAACAGCATCGTGGTCGGCATCGAAGACCCAACGATCAAAATTGTGGACAAGCTCACTCTACCTCAAGTGCCTGGCCATCAGATTATTTCGATAATAGGTATGGGTGGAATCGGTAAGACAACACTTGCCAACAAAGTCTACAATCATCCTTACGTTAGCAACTACTTTAATGTCCATGCTTGGGCTACAATATCAAAGGACTATAATATACATGAAAGTTTGGTAGAACTCGTTCACTGTGTAGACATGACAAAGAGTAAGGAAAGTTTGAGAGAAGATGGCGAACACGAGTTGGGTGATAAACTGTACAAGGCATTATTTGGGAAAAGGTATCTAATTGTAGTTGATGATCTATGGGATGTAGAGGTGTTGCAAAGATTGCGATCATTTTTCCCGGATAGTCGCGGTAGTGGAATAGTGATAACCACTAGACATTCACAATTCGATTCGATTAGCTCGCATGTTTTTAATGTGGGCTTGTTAGACCAGGGGCAAAGTTGGGATTTATTTTGCAAAACGGTATTCGGACAAGATGGTTTCCCTGGCGAGCTAGAGGATGTCGGAAGGAAGATATCAGACAAGTGTAAAGGACTTCCTCTGTCGGTTGTCGTGATTGGAGGACATTTAGCAAAGTCTCCGAGAACACAAGAATATTGGGAGTCTATTGCAAAAAACTTGAGTTCCGTTGTGAATTCAGAAGACGACGATCGTTGCCGAAAGATATTATCTTTAAGCTATACTAATCTGCCCATACATTTGAAACCTTGTTTTCTTTACATGGGTATTTTTCCTGAAGATGAAGAGATTGATGTTGTCAAAGTGATCAGACTATGGGTGGCCGAAGGATTTCTAAAACCAATTTATGGAAAGAGCCTAGAAGAGGTTGCACAAAGCTATCTACACGACCTTGTCCGTAGGAATCTCATTCTACTTGCTTCGTCGCCTCAAAGAGGAGAAATAATCAAATGCAAGATCCACGATCTTTTGAGGGACTTCTGCTTAGAAGAGGCCTTAGAGAAGAAGTTTCTATGCGTCGTGCGAAAGAAGGAAATTCCGAACAACGAAAGACGAGTAGTCATTTATCCAAGCTCAAATAAGGTGGATGATTGCTATTCCGATGCCATTGACCTAAAATCGCCTTTCGTCGTCCGTACTTTCGTACTTCATGATACAGTATTACCTTCTCTTGTTTATAAATCGTTACGGGTTTTGGCTTCAGCTCAGTCCGGGGATATTAATCTAAATAACGTGGTAGAAGCTTCCCGTCAACTGGTCAACCTGCGCTGCGTTGATTTCTTATCATCTTGGGACGAACTGGTTAGCTTTCCTTCGTCAATTTTTTCGCTATGGAATATTCAGTCGTTATGCATAAGGTGTAAGTACGGGGCTAAATTACCAGAAGAATTCTGGAAAATGTCTCAACTTAGACACATCCGCACAGGGCATGGACTAAGACTCTCAGATCCTCCAAGCGAAAGCGGCGATGTCATGAAGAACCTCCAATCGGTCGAGACAGTTGTAAATTTCAGTTTTGGCGAAGATTTGGTCAGAAGAGTTATTCCCAACCTCAGGGTATTAGATGTGGAGTACGGTGATCCGTGCGAAAGATTCAGCGAAGTGGCGTATGCTCTCAACAACATTGTCCTTCTCGAAAAGCTCGAAAAGCTGTCTTTCTGGGTTGACGCGGTGAGATCCATGACTCGAAGAAATGAAATGCTGTCGAGTCTTACTTTCTCCAATTCTCTCAAGTATTTGTTGGTTAGCAGCCTTCGTTTTGAAGACGTAACGACTATGATTGGCTCATTGCCACTGCTCGATTGAACTACACCTTCGTGGATGCAGTGGGAGCGAGTGGGAGCTTGTCGAAGGACAATTTGTGAGTTTGAAGCACTTGAGTCTCTTTCGCTGCGGTGGCCTACGATGCTTTTCGGCAAACTCCGACCATTTTCCTTGCCTGAAGAGCTCAGACTATCTTTAATGAATGGATTGAAGGAGATATCCTCGGATGTCGGAGACATTGAGATGCATTGAATTGGTCGAGTGTCATCATGACTCGGTTGTCGTCTCTGCTAAAGAAATTGCAGACTACCAAAAAGACGAGCTGGGGAATGAACAATTGCATGTAAAGGTTAGCCCGCGTTACGGTTCGTTTTGCTGAGAGCTTGAGGTCGAGTAGCTTCGTTGTGGAATAATACAGTAGACACCTCACCATTGTGTTCTTTTCTTTTTTTTTTTTTGTTTCTTTTGAATAATGTTGCTGTGTACCGTTGCTATTCATCTCTTTTTTCTCCCGGTTTTATTTCAAAACGATGTGCCAACTTGGTTCTTTTCTGAAAACCCCAACCTCAGTAAATAAATAATGATCAATTAAATCATATTGGTTCCACTTTAATCGACTCGTCAACAGTGTGTTATTTGTTATTCGATAGCACATGAGGACAACGCCGCTACTTCATGTTTTCACCTAAGAAGATGGTGACAATTGTTCGATACGGCGTTCATGTTTTGCTTTTAATTACAAGCCCTTCAGCAGCAATTATCTTTATATTTCTGTAAATATATATTTTTTCTATTTCACCACAAATTCACCTCTAACCATTTTTACCCTTAAAAATGACTCTCAGATAAATTTTATTATAGGAGGACGTAAATAGCTGTGGTTATATCGAGAAGATTAAACGCTCTATATTCTCAATTGGGTATTAGACCAGTAAATGCAAAAAGGCTATACAATTTCAACAGTCCTTTTTCTGTCCTAAATCGTTTAAATATGATATGGTTTGCTTATCAACAGATCTAACGATATCGTGAAGATGAAGGCTAATTTATAGTACAAAGAGCATCTGAAATTGTCAATAGTCATGTATTAACCACACTGATAGTGATATGGTTAGAAAAGAACATCTAATATTTAATTGAGCGACTGCATGTAATTGAATAACTACTGTCAAATACAATGTATATAACTTAAAACTGACGTTAATATCCAAAATGAGATTCTGCCCATATTTCGGACACTGGCGCACGGAGGGAAGACTTTGAATTGTTGGTGTCTCCTAATGTATAGATTATCATTCAAGAGATTAATTTAACATTAGGCCATATATTTAGTAAGAAATTAATTGATATTATTTAGTATCTAAAATCAGTTCCATATCTATTGCGTCATTAGATACGGACTTATCGGTTGATGTGTATGTGTTGTTACAATAGCAAATTTGGACACGGATATACACCATTTTTAAATTAATTTTGTCACTCCGTTTTCATTTCCGTACTTAATCCGTGTCAAAATAAAAATGTTAGTTTAATAATAAAAAAAGCATGTTAGAATCCATTTCTAACTCATAATTTAAATATGAAACCAATTTGTCTATTTTTCGTGTCTGATACTATGTTTTATTATAGTGTACCACATAATTTCTAAACAAAATAGGACATATACTAATACTATAAGGAGTTTTTACACATAAATACCTACTTGGATAAAAACTTATAGAGGTCCGATATTATAATAAGATTTTGTTTATTTAATGCGCATTATAATAATCTCGGCTCCTATACTTAGGCAGTAAACAATAATCTGACCGACTGTTATTCTCCATCGTTTTCTTCCCTCATTGTTGTAATCTGATTTCTGATTTGCTCCGCAGTAACAGTAAATTACAGTAACTCCGGTTATTACAGCAATGGGACTGCTAGGTAAGTTCTAGAATCATTTTTTATTTCACTTCCGTCACCATTTTGCATGGCTTTTGCACCATCTTACTTTGCAAACTCACTACCAACGACACTCATTAATATATATCGCTCCAATATGTTAGGTTAGTTATCTCACTCACTCTAGCTTTCAATTTAATTCTGGGCCACTTTTTCTCCTAACATCAAGAATCATTATCTCCTCGAGCTCTCCGTTCTTCAGATTTTCGATTTAGGTTTTTGGGTCAGTTTTCTCTTCACATCGAGGATCAAATATTTTGCAGAGTGAATTCAAGTTATTTGGTTTTGATTCGAGATGGATAACAAGTGGGATGCTCAGAAGATGTAAGAATCTCTAGTTAATTGTTTATTTCCAATGTCATTTTATCAAAGGAATTCTCTTTTCCCTTTTTCCACGGAACTTCTTTTTGTTTTATATCTTTCCTTTGTAGCTAGATTTTTTTTAAAGAGTAAAACATTTATGTTAGTTTCTTCGTTGATTTTTGTTTCCTTTTGTAGGTTGGATCTCTATATTCATGATTATCTACAGAGAAAGAACATGCAAGCAATTGCTGATGTTTTCGCTGAGGAGACAAGTCTAATGCCCGCGGCAGTAGTTTGTAAGTGCACAAAGCTTCATAAATTTGCTCCATGTTGAAAACCAAATTGTCGTGCTTGCAATTCCAAGCATGTCCCTTTTACTATTGTGTGATTTAGGTGTTTCCTTTCTTGATCTATTTCATTGGATGATATATCATATAGGCTGATTCCCTTGCATGTTTCTCATAAAGTCTCAAAACCGTGCTTTAATTATCGTAACAATGTTTGCGCCTACCATTTTTTGAAAATTAAGTGTGGCCTTTTATCGTCTGACATAATTTGCACTATCGTCGCGCCCTTTCGCCAGCTGTCGCTCCTCCCGATGGGTTCTTAACAGAGTGGTGGTCCTTTTTTTGGGATATGTATTGTTCGCGTATGAGCGCCCAGGTCTCATATATACCTTCTTTTTTCAAATTCTTAGTGTTTAACACATTATGTGTTTGTTGCAATCTCTGCTGACATCATTACAATAACATAACGGCAGGCAGCTTCAGCTGCGGGAAATAACGCGCCTAATGTGATGCAATCCGAAGATGCAAACCCGGAAGAAAACCTCACACAAAGCCTACAAATGGAAAACAACATTGCGCTTAATCCACAGCCACTGTTTATTGACAACTGCGACGCTGAGTCAGCTTCAATGGCGTGGTGGGGCCCAAAAGACGGTCTGAACATGAACGATAGAGACATGAGGCGCCTGATGACGGGAAAAGGCATTGTAGTGGAGCCCACTTTGAACTTGTTTGCTGGCGTTACGAGGTGGTCGTTGTTCTATTACATGGTATCCGATTGTCTAAGTAAGTTGCAGTTTGTTCAAGGTTTTATTTATTGTCTTCTTTTCTTTGCAGCCCTCAAATTCATCAGCTTTTGACCATTCCTGAGGATCATAGGCTTTGTGTCATGCCTGAGACTCATCAAGTTCGTGTCAATGGAGTAAGTCCGCATCTAATAACAATAATTTGTGTGTGTCAGTGTGGGTGTGTGGAGAATATGTATACGCAAACTCGTCTTACGAAAAAAATGGTGACTTTCAAGTTACAGTTCTTGCAGGAGAATATGACAAGCGCTGATGTGAGGGGAACTTCGATACCCCATGAACTGCAACACTTCCACGCAGCGAGCACCGTCCAAGGTAACAGATAATTCGATCAAATGTCTTATTGGATCCTTTTAGATGTGTTCCTTCATGTGTTTGCGGTTAATAAGCGGAGATGTCATGCTTCTTCTGCTAGTCTTTTATGTGGAGGAGATTTTTTCTCTATCTGGTAAATTTCCATATAACTTGATATAATCAAGTATTTTCGAAAATAAAATTATGAGTCTAGGATAAGCCTACCGCCATATACGGGTGGCTGAAAATATAGCTTAAAATTCATTGCGGATTAGATATCATCTTGAGGTTCCTTCAAGGAGGTTCTTCTCCATATATTACAGTAAGATGATTGCTCGATGGCGAGAGTTTTGTAAGAGGAGCGCTTAATTGGTATAGCTTTTGGGGATATATTGATATGATATGGATACTAACTATGTTTCTTCTATTACAATAATTAACTTGATGATACGTCGATTCTCAAGAACTTGTGTACTACTGAATGAAGCAAAGATAGACTCTCCATCAAGTCCTGGAACCGCTTGCTCTGGTACCAACTCAATAACTTACCCCGGTCTACCTTGGCGGGCGTAGAAGAAACTTGTCCATTTCATAGGATAAAAACTCGTATAAGGAGATTTGTGTTCTTTCGCATGATAGCATTCTAGAACCATAAGAGTACAAGTCTCTTCTCTTAGATGTTAAGTTCATACCTAATCATCCATGGAGTTGGATTTCCTTATCAACTGGGTGTGCGCAGTAATTTTTGCGTACAATTCTTCATAACTAATGTCATGAAGAAAGCAGACTATCTTTGGTTCATCCACAAACAACCATTTATGGGAGACAATCCTTAGAGCATGACATTGTTAATGCAACTTAACAATGTCGGACACTCCACACCTAGCAACAACTTGCCCGAGGTCTTGCTATGTTTATTACCTCTTATCGAAGTAACATCTTTGAAAAGATCCATGTAAGGAAACTTAATGATTTATAATGTTATTGTAAGCGTAGTGAGAATCTTAAAAGAAAAGTCGTGATGTTTAACACGCACCATGAAGTGCTCGAGAAATCCCGAGCTTCGTTTCAACCAATATTACATTTATCGAAGCGATCGCAAAGGCCAAACCGAATATTGTCAAACCTGCAAAATTGATATTCATCTTTGTCTTTCCAATGAAATCATTAACTAGGTTGTCAAAGTTGCGAAAAAAAAAACTACAAGGCCAAGTTATTCGCATAAGCAAATACTCGTTCGAGCAATGCGAATTGATTAACTAGTAATGGTTTTCAGACACTATCCCGATAGTGTTTTTTACACATCCTACACAGTGTTATACTTAAGTATCTTGAGTTAAGGAAGATATCTTTTTTTGTGCATCACTTAAACTTTCCCATGGGAAAAAAAAGTTCAAGATCCCTCAAGTATAGGTTTTCCGAAATCATAATGTCCTTAAGGAACTTACTGTATCCTAAGCAGCATGTCTTCGTATGTGTCCTTTATCACGTGGATGCATCAATGGTACCGACGATGATCCGATATTGTAACAGAAGTATCAAGAATCTCTAAACTATCGATGAAGAAGTTCATAAATGTAAATGATTGTTATCGGCACTACTTGCCATGGTCTACTGATCATGTGAATGCAAGTTTGCATTAAATTAGGGGAACTGAGGTGTGCTAGCTATGGATTCGTTTTTGAGTTTGAGCTTCCTTAAGGATGGACTCGGGTTTGTGTTGATTTCTTGTTTGAACTCGAAGTAGATACATGTAGAGTTCTTTTCAATTATATGTTACCTCGATCAAAAACTACATGATTTATCTAGACTCAGTCTTGCTCCGACCTGAGCTATGCAACAACGAGATCCCCCTTGATTCTTGCCGGATGTGCCGATCGGCTCGGGGCGCGGACCAGCGCGGATCGAGGCGGCAGCCAACAACCGAGCCGTTGCTAGGCTCGCGGAACGCCGTCGCCCCTATCGGGTTAGATTTTGGTTACCTCGAGTTTTAACCAAGCGCAGTAAGAAAATATCTAATTCTGGATTACTTTGTATTTAATTATCATATATAGCGACCTAAAACTGATCCTATACTTAATGAATCCAAATTAAAATTTTCCAAGCCCGACTTGTTGGAATTGCCAGTAGACCAATAATGATATCACCTCTCTGTTTAGGTATTTTGTGGGAAAATACAAATTTGAAATATGATACACTCTCTTCAAGCTTAAGCTTTTAGGTGAAGATTCTACATGGTATTGGAGTCAACGCCTAAAGGTAATGTGTACGAATTATCTCACGATTCCATTAAATCAAAACTGCACATCTAGGCTAGATTAGAAAGAAATCGCGCAGGAGTAAAGGGCGTGTTGAAATTAGGCTATATGCGAGGGTCGCGTTGTAAAAAATATGAGTTTTAAAAAAGATACAGCGCTTTCAAGCTTAAGCTTTTAGTTGAAGTTGTCATTCAACGTTCAAATGAGATTTTAATTCAAGTATGATGCTAGAAGTGACTTGATGATGAATATAGTTTCTCCTGATGGATGAATATCCTTTTGTATAGTAGTTTTCTCGTTTTGACAGACTTTCCTGAAGCTTTGAGTATTTAGGCCAAATATGTAGATGAATCCTTGCTATATTACTCTTTTGCACCAAACACACTAGCAAAAAGAATGATTTGTACTAAAATTTGTTGGATATAATAAGCTCAAGCCACATGGAAATAATAAGTTTAAGCCACAACATAAGAATATTCTAGGATGAGCTTAGGTGGGTGTATGAGGTGTTCTATGTAATCATTATAGAGATGAGTCATGAGATGAGTCATTGTGTGTAGATTATCCTATAAGTACTATAAATAAGTCCATATCATGTAACCTTGGAGTAGAGAATTAGTAGACATCAAAAAAATAAAATACTAAGCTATCTCTTGTCTCTAATCTCACATATTAAAACACTACAATCATAATATACTTATCACGTGGTATCAGAGCGCATGGCTAACATCGGAGGAGCGGCCGGAGGAATTCCTCATGTACCAAGCTTGCGTCTTTCAAAGGACAATTACGGCAATTGGTGCATACAAATTAAGGCGTTACTAGGATCGCAAGATGACTGGGAAGTTGTCGAGAGTGGGTATACCGAACACGAAACTCTCGCGGGTTTGACGAACAATCAAGTGAAAGAACTAAAGGAATACCGCAAGAAAGACAAGACCGCGTTGTACATGCTTTACCAAGCAGTTGACAAGTCGGCCTTTGAGAAGATAGCCGGAGCAAAGAACTCGAATGAAGCCTGGACGATCCTAGAAAATGCATACAAAGCTGCAGATCGCGTTAAGCAAATACGCTTGCAAACGCTTCGCGGTGAATTTGAGACGATCAAGATGAAAGACGCAGAGACGGTGTCGGCTTACATCACAAGGGTCGAGGTAATTGTGAACCAGCTAAAACGGAATGGTGAGGATGTGCCCGAAAATCGTGTCGTCGAGAAGATTCTCAGATCCTTGACGGAGGAATATGAGAATGTCGTATGTGCCATAGAGGAAGCTAGAGACCTCGAAAAAATGTCCGTGAATGAACTTACGAGTTCATTGGAAGCCCACGAGCATCGAAAGAATCGAAAGAGGGTGGAAACTTTGGAGGATGCTCTTCAAGCCAAAGTCTCGTTTAAGGAAGAACAAACAAACTACGGCGACCGTGGAAGAGGACGTGGTCGAAGTCGAGGAAGCTTTAGAGGCCGTAGTCGTGGAAGAGGCCGGGGCCGTGGACAAGAAGAAAAAGAAGAAAGAGGAAACTACAACAACATACGGGGTGCAAGAGGTGGCCGCGGACGAGGCAATCGATCAAACAAGTACAACGTCGAATGCTATAATTGCGGAAAATATGGTAATTTGCAAGAGAGTGTTATGCTGAAAAGAAGGTGGATGAAAGGTGAACATCGCCTAGAAGAAAACTGAAAACGGAGAAGAGATTTATTGCTTGCATGCAAAGAGTCGGATAGCGGCAATGAACATACGTGGTACTTGAATACGGGTGCGAGCAACCACATGTCCGGTGATAGAAAGCTGTTCACGGACCTAGAAGAAGACGTTGGAGGTAAAGTGACGTTTGGTGACGCGTCTACGGTGAAAGTAGCAGGTAAAGGAAAGATCTTGATTAAATGCAAAGACGGTACAAATCGCTACATAACTGACGTTTTTTACGTACCAAGTATGAGGAGTAACATTATTAGCCTTGGACAACTTCTAGAGCGAGGATATACTGTATTAATGAAGGGACAGATCATGACTTTAAAAGATCGTGACGCTCAAGTTATTGCTCAAGTTCAAATGAGCAATAATCGTTTGTTTAAGCTCAACATTGCAGCGGCGACTGATAGATGTCTAAATGCAAACGTCGAAATATCGAGCTGCGCAAGGTTGTGGCATCAACGGTTCGGACACTTGAACTACGACAGTCTGAAAAAACTGGTGGACCGAAACATGGTTGGAGGACTTAACAAAGTCGAGGGCGAACATCGAATATGCGAAGTATGCATCATGGAAAAGGGCACAAGAAAATCATTTCCAAAAGGCTCCCTCACACGGTACTTTATCACTTTTATCGACGATTTCTCACATAGAACATGGGTATATTTTCTTCGAGAAAAGAATGAGGCACTTGCTGTTTTCAAGAAATTTAAACAATTGGTGGAAAATACTAGCGGAGAACGCATCAAGTCACTACGTTCAGATCGGGGCGGTGAGTTCATATCAAAAGACTTTATGGCATATTGTGAAGAACATGGAATCAAGCGTCACCTGACAGCTCCATACACACCGCAACAGAACGGCGTTGCCGAGCGAAAAAACAGAACGCTGCTTGATATGGCTAGGAGCATGCTCAAGACTAAACGCATGCCTAAATTTGGGCAGAAGCCGTTCGGTGTTCCGTCTATTTGCAAAATCGAAGTCCAACCTCAATATTACAAAATGTCACGCCACAAGAAGCATGGTGCGGCGTAAAACCATCAGTTGCACATTTACGTGTTTTTGGAAGCATAGCATATGCTCGAATTCCGAAGCAAAGGCGTACTAAGCTCTATGATAAAAGTCAAAAATTGATCTTTATTGGATACGATGAACGTTCTAAAGCGTACAATTTGTATGATCCTAATACAAAGAAAATTGTTGTTAGTCGAGATGTACAGGTTGACGAAGATGCTAGTTGGAGTTGGGAATCGACACTAAAGCCTGAGGATGAAAGAACGAAGGTTGCAGACATATCCATTCCAAGCGGTGAAGCGCCCGAATTAGAAACGCAGCCCTCTGAGTCCGCGACTGCCGTGACAGATGGTGAATCTGAACCCGAGACCATCCGGACGCGAAGCCTAGGAGAGCTCTATAACTCCACTGAACGAATGAACCTCGTATGTCTCATGGCGGATGCTGAGGACATCACCTTTGAAGAAGCTGTCAAAGATGAAAGATGGCGAGAGGCGATGTGTGAAGAAATAAAATCAATCGAAAAGAACAATACATGGGAGTTGAGCTCGTTGCCGCCCGGACACAAAGCGGTAGGAGTGAAGTGGGTGTACAAGAAGAAACTGAACTCCGAAGGTAACATAGTAAAATACAAAGCGAGGCTAGTCGCAAAGGGCTACAGTCAAAAGTACGGCATAGATTACGAAGAGGTTTTCACCCCAGTAGCGAGAATGGAGACCGTGCGTTTATTGCTATCGTTGGTTGCAAGCAAAAAATGGAGCATTTACCAAATGGATGTTAAATCGGCATTTTTGAACGGAAGGCTCGAAGAAGAAGTTTACATTTTTCAACCACCGGGCTTCAAACAAGGAAAGGAAGATCAAGTTTTAAGGCTGAAAAGGGCGTTATACGGGTTGAAACAGGCACCCAGAACGTGGAATGCACGCATCGATGCATATTTTAAAGATCGAGGATTTGAACAATGTCCCTACGAGCATGCCCTTTACATTAAGGTACGGGGTAATGATATACTTTATGTTGCATTATATGTTGATGACCTGATTTTTGCTAGCAACAACAACACCATGGTTGAGGAGTTCAAACGAGATATGAAGAACGAGTTCGACATGACCGATCTCGGACTCATGTCATATTTCTTGGGGCTAGATGTCAAACAAAAGGAGTCGGGTATTTTCGTATCTCAACAAACGTACGCAAAGACGTTGTTGGAAAGGTTCAATATGAGCGAGTGCGATTACGCTAAAACGCCGGTGGAACGAGGCATTAAGTTAACGAGGCAAGGTGAAGGGAAGCCGGTTGATCCGAAGGTTTATAGAAGCGCTGTTGGAAGCTTACGTTATCTCACAAATACGAGGCCGGACATTGCATATGGAGTAGGACTCGTGAGTCGATACATGGAGAGTCCAAGATCAAGTCATTGGAACGCCGTAAAGCGGATTTTACGATACATCAAAGGAACGATTTCATACGGATTATTTTATGGCTGCACTAACAATCCTGATGTTATTGCTTATTCAGATAGTGATTGGAGTGGTGACTTGGACGAAAGAAAGAGCACTACAGGTTTTGTCTTCTTGGTAGGTGGCACGGCTTTCACTTGGACGTCGAAAAAACAACCGATAGTAACACTCTCTACGTGTGAAGCTGAATATGTCGGAGCATCAACTTGTGTCAGTCATGCGATTTGGATCAGAAAGCTGCTAAAAGAAATGAAATTCACACAAGCAACAGCTACCGAAATACGGGTCGACAATAAGTCGGCAATTGAGCTCGCGAAGAACCCGGTACATCATGAACGAAGCAAGCATATAGACGTGCGATATCATTTCATACGAGAGCAAACAAAGAAAGGCGAAGTTAGCTTGATTCATGTAACAAGCAAGGAACAAGTAGCGGATATATTCACCAAGCCACTACCGTTGGAAGCGTTCGAAAGGATCAGGAAGATGCTCGGTATGTGGGAAGGCGACAATTGAGCTTAGGAGATGATGTTGGATATAATAAGCTCAAGCCACATGGAAATAATAAGTTTAAGCCACAACATAAGAATATTCTAAGATGAGCTTAGGTGGGTGTATGAGGTGTTCTATGTAATCATTATAGAGATGAGTCATGAGATGAGTCATTGTGTGTAGATTATCCTATAAGTACTATAAATAAGTCCATATCATGTAACCTTGGAGTAGAGAATTAGTAGACATCAAAAAAATAAAATACTAAGCTATCTCTTGTCTCTAATCTCACATATTAAAACACTACAATCATAATATACTTATCAAAATTGTCCAAAGAAGCAGTTTGGCATATCATCCATTTTAAAGAATGATTTGTACTAAAATTGTCCAAAGAAGCAGTTTGGCATATCATCCATTTTACTAGAGGGATATCAAGTTCAATGGTAGCTGTTGGTGTACATCTTTGAGTATCTGACTTTCTTTTGGTCTTGTTTTTGTATTAGTCGATTGCTAGTAGTGTTTGTGGTGCTCGTTTCGTGAGCCTTTGTCCTTACTGGTATGCATGTTGTTCACCAGAGGGATCATCTTGGCTGATTAGCCATTGTATTTTACATTTCGATGAATGAGTTAGTGAGTATTCGTTGGGAAAAAAGATCCCTAGTCTGGAAATGTAATTGGTTTGCACTTATGTCGTAGGAAAATTTCAACTGTATCTATGTTACCTCGTGTTGTCATATCTTAGTGGTTGATCAACCTTTGAGGACGGGGTTGGGCTCTGGGCTAGTCACCATAAGTATAAGGTTGTTTCCTTTCGCCACGATATTCTGTTGCTCGTTCACCCCGAATAACAGTGCATGTTTTTTATAATATTCTATACAAAATATTTTCAGGCTTCTTAGCTTCTTGAATTCTTAATGTTCTGCCCATCTTCCTCTAGCTCAGGTTCGACAAGTTTTCGGGCTACGCCCCATGATGATCTTCTCCATTTCCCAATATTTATTTCTATCCATCATCTTACACGAATAGTATTTGCCATGATAGTAGTATTTCCCTAAATGTTTTGGTAGATATTGGATCACCTTTTGATGCATTATGGAATGTTGAGTATTTTCGAATAACAAAAAAGGAATAATAATAGCATAGCATCGTCTCTTGCAAGAAAGAAAGCTTCATAAGGAACAAAACTTTTCTTGTGGATGATTTTTACTATAGGAAACCAGATAAAGTACGCACGCATTTTCTTTGTACAAAATAATAGCGATTGCGCTCCTCTCCATCATTATTTGTATGGCAACATATTGCTATATGTTTGTGCCTTCTACAAGGGACTTATCTCATGCTTTATCTTCTTTCCACGCAGATCATTATCCTCTGCGTTGGAGCGCTGCACACGAGCATGGTCATGGTCACAACCAACCATTGACATCAATAGTATGATCAATGCTATTTTATCATCTAACTCTAACATATATGCGTCAAACTGAAATTTTCCTATGATGTTTCCTTACGAAGTTTATCCGTTTTCTCCATGTTTACTATTTCGTAAGAGTGGGGCGCATCACACCTACTTGGGTCTAGCAGCAACTCAACAATGCAACACAATCAAGATCTGCTTAGATTCTTTGTTGATGTGACCTTAATTGTGGGAAGGCAAGAAAATTCAAGTGGCCGCCTGATTCAACTAATAAAGCAATGATGATGCCAAATTCGTTGGTCAAAGAAGCATGTGAAGAGAAGAAAATAATTTCTCTTTTTGTCGGTGTAGTTGGTATTCAAAGGAGCTGATTTTTTGTTTCTTATTCACATGATAGATCGAACCAAGCCATTGCCTATAAATAGGCATCAGTCGATGAAGAGGAAAAAAACCACAGCCATACATATCTTCTCCTCTCCTCTGATTATTTTCTGTAGCCTACTCTTTATATTGTTGTAGCTGCTTTTGTATCACGTCAGAGTACGTGTGTGTACTCCAACATAATAAAGAAGTTCTACCCTCCGGCCCGTGGACGTAGGTCATTCTGACCGAACTACGTAAATCTCGTGTCACTGTCCAAATTTATTTTCGTCTCTTTTATTTATTATCGTCATTTCTCGGGTAAAATAATTATCGGGGATTTCCGCATATCCTAACTAATTGGTATCAGAGCCAACCCGATTTATTTTTTTAGCCACCATGACGATAACAAAGATGTCAATTGAAAAGTTCGACAGAAATGTCAACTTTGCAATGTGGAGTCTCAAGATGGAGGCCATACTCATTCAAGACGGTTGCGAGGTGGCGCTTGAAGGCGCAAAGAAGAAACCGACCGAAATGAAGGACGATCAATTTAGTGAATTGGACAAGAAAGCCAGATCGGCTATTATCTTAAATCTCTCTTACGAGGTTTTACAAGAAGTTGCCACGGAGACGACGGCCATGGGTATGTGGGATGCGTTAAAAGCTATCTACATGAAGAAGGCTAAGGAGAATCGGCTTTATTTAAAGCAGAAGTTTTACAGTATGAAAATGATGGAAGGTACTTCTATTCTTTCGCATCTCGATAAATTCGATTCTATCATTATTGATTTGGCGAACGTAGAAGTAAAAGTGACGAACGAAGATCAGGCCATAATATTGTTGTGTTCCCTTCCCTCGTCTTTAAAGCATTTTCGTGACACTATTATATACGGAAGACACAATATCGTATTCTAGTGTCAAATCCGCTTTACAATCGAAAGAACAGATAGACAGGGATATTACGGGAGAAACGAGTGGTAGCCAGGCAGAAGACCTGTTTACACGGGGAAGACCAGAGCGTAGAGATGCTGAAAGTAGAAGATCTAAAGAAAGGTCGAAATCCAGGTACAGAAATAAAGTCTGTAATTTTTTGCAAGAAAAAGGGATACATCAAAGCTGATTGTTTTAAATTAAAATATAAGGAGAAAAATAATCAAGTATTTAATAAACCCGCCGAAGCTAGTTTAGCTGCTAATGAGAGCGATGGAACTATTTTTGTAACAACTGCAAATATTGTTAGGTCTGATACTGAGTGGATCTTAGATTCGGGTTGTTCTTACCACGTAAGTCGGAGTCGGGACTGTTTTTCCACATATAAAAATTTTGATGGTGGATATGTCTTAATGGGAGATGCTCCGTGTAAAGTTGTTGGTAAAGGCACAGTTAGGATCAAGATGTTCGACGGAATCATCCGAACGCTCACAGAAGTCAGACATGTTCCAGATATGAAGAGAAATCTTGTCTCTTTAGGCACACTTGAATCTCAAGGGTGCAGGTTCTCAGGTGAAGGTGGAGTTTTGAAAATTGCCAGATGTGCCCTTGTCGTGATGAAAGGTTGCAGGTCTGGAAATTTATATATTTTGCAGGGAACTACAATTACAGGTTCCGCTGCAGTTTCGACATCCCCAGAGATTGACACCACGAGATTATGGCATATGCGACTTGGACACATGGGAGAAAAAGGCTTGACGATTTTAAGCAAGCGGGGCCTACTTTGCGGTCAAAGTACTGGTAAGATGGACTTTTGCGAACATTGTATTTTTGGGAAGCAGAAACGAGTCAGCTTCAATTCGCCAGCTGTCCACAGGACGAAAGGTACTTTGGACTATATTCATTCTGATGTATGGGGTCCTTCTCGTGTTCCGTCCAAAGGTGGTGCAAGATATATGTTGATTGATGATTTTTCGAGGAAAGTCTGGGTCTATTTTCTTAAACAGAAAAGTGATGTTTTCCTAACATTTAAACAATGGAAAGCTTTGATTGAAAAGCAGACAGAAAAACAGATCAAGCGTTTGCGGACAGATAATGGCTTAGAATTTTGCGGAAGCGAGTTCAACGAATTTTGCAAGAATGAAGGAATTGCTCGACATCACACTGTTCGAATGACGCCTCAACAAAATGGTGTTGCCGAGCGCATGAACCGAATGCTTTTAGAGAGAGCTCGATGTATGATCTCCAACGCTGGGTTGACAAATGATTTTTGGGCTGAAGCTATCGCCGCAGCATGTTATATTGTCAATCGCTCACCGTGTTCACCGATCAATTTCAAGACTCCTGAGGAAGTATGATCAGGTACTCCTGCTGATACTCAAACTTAAGAATATTTGGGTGCCCAGCTTATATGCACGTAAACGAGGGAAAGTTAGAGCCTAGAGCTAAGAAATGTACTTTCCTCGGTTACGCTTCAGGGGTGAAAGGATATAGATTATATAATCCTGATCCCAAGTCACCCAAATTTATAATTAGCAGAGATGTTACATTTGACGAGTCTTCGATGTTACATGCTTCAAAAGAGTCTACTAATTCTTCTAATCAAGAAAAGGAGGATAGTGTACACAGCGAGGTGGAGCTCGAGATCAACAAAGATTTTTCAGATAATCCTGCTACGAGTTCAACAGATCAAGAGGATGAGCCAGAACCTAATTCAGATCCTGTTGAAGATGAAAGCGTCGTGCAGGAATATTCTATAGCCAGAGATAGACAGAGACGGGAGATTCGAATACCACAGCGTACATGAATTTAGTTTCGTAAGCTTTATGAGTGGCGCAAGAAACAGGTGGAGGCGGCGAACCTTCTACCTATTCGGAAGCAATAAGCGATGTTAATTCTGATAAGTGGCTGGTAGCGATGAATGAAGAAATGGAGTCTCTGCACAAGAATAGTACGTGGATTCTTGTGCCGCCGCCGAAGAAAAAGAAAATAGTCGGATGTAAGTGGGTCTTCAAGAAAAAAGAAAGTTTATCTGGTTCGGACGATGCAAGGTATAAGGCACGATTAGTCGCGAAAGGCTATAGTCAGGTACAAGGTGTTGACTTTAATGATGTATTCTCACCGTTAGACATAGCTCTATTCGTGTATTGCTTGCATTCGTTGCCATGTATGATTTGGAATTAGAACAGCTTGACGTCAAGATGGCGTTCTTACATGGCGATTTAGATGAACAGATTTATATGAAGCAACCTGAAGGCTTCATAGTTGAAGGCAAGGAAGACCAAGTTTGCCTGTTGAAGAAATCCTTATATGGATTAAAGCAGTCTCCAAGACAGTGGTATAAACGGTTTGATTCTTTCATGTTGGGTCATGGTTTCTCCAGGAGCAAGTATGATAGTTGTGTTTACTTCCGAAAGTTAAATGACAGTTCGTTCATTTATCTATTGTTATATGTTGATGACATGCTCATTGCGGCTAAGAATCTTGCAGAAATTCACCAATTGAATGCCTTATTGAACGGTGAATTTGAAATGAAGGATTTAGGAGCAGCTAAGAAGATCCTTGGTATGGAGATTAGACGTGATAGAGGAGCTGGTAAGTTGCACATGACCCAGGAAAGTTACCTCAGAAAGGTTTTGGAGAGATTTGGCATGAACGATGCCAAACCAGTCAGCACTCCTCTTGCTAGCCATTTTAGGCTAAGCGCTGCTCAGTCACCATCATCAGATGAGGAAGAAGCGTACATGGCACGAGTTCCGTACTCGAGTGCAGTTGGCAGTATTATGTATGCAATGGTATGTACACGTCCTGATATTTCACAGGCTGTTAGTGTTGTTAGCAAGTATATGGCTAATCCAGGGAAAGAACACTGGCAAGCCGTAAAGTGGACTCTCAGATACTTGAAGGGTACTCTAAGCACTTGTTTGGAGTTTGGCAGAAACAGTGATACTCTCGTTGGCTTCGTCGATTCAGACTACGCAGGTGATCTCGATAAACGACGATCTCTTACTGGTTATGTATTTTCTATTGGAGGTTGTGCAGTTAGCTGGAAAGCTACTCTATAGCATGTAGTGGCGTTATCTACTACTGAAGCAGAATACATGGCCATTACTGATGCGATCAAAGAAGCTTTGTGGTTGAAAGGGTTATTCAGAGAATTAACTCAGAATCAGGGAGTTATTACTATTTTCTGTGATAGTCAAAGTGCGATTCATTTGACCAAGGATCAGATGTATCACGAAAGGACTAAACATATTGATGTCAAGTATCATTTTATTCGTGATATAATTGCAGATAACAAGGTGTTTATCAAGAAGATCAACATGAAGGATAATCCTGCGGATTTGTTTACGAAGGCTCTTCCAGTTTCCAAGTTCAAGCATTGCTTGGACTTGATTGGGGTTTCAGAAATGGTGAAGTAGCCCGTCAGGGGCTAAGGTCGGAGGGAGATAAAGCTATTACCAATTAAGGTGGAGTATTTTTCGGAATTAAGGTCAAGGTGGAGATTTGTTGATGTGACCTTAATTGTGGGAAGGCAAGAAAACTCAAGTGGGCGCCTGATTTAACTAATAAAGCAATGATGATGCCAAATTCGTTGGTCAAAGAAGCATGTGAAGAGAAGAAAATAATTTCTCTTTTTGTTGGCTTAGTTGGTATTCAAAGGAGCTGATTTTTTGTTTCTTATTCACATGATAGATCGAACCAAGCCATTGCCTATAAATAGGCATCAGTCGATGAAGAGGAAAAAAACCACAGCCATACAGATCTTCTCCTCTCCTCTGATTATTTTCTGTAGCCTACTCTTTATATTGTTGTAGCTGCTTTTGTATCACGTCAGAGTACGTGTGTGTAATATCTCCACATAATAAAGAAGTTCTACCCTCCGGCCCGTGAACGTAGGTCATTCTGACTGAACCATGTAAATCTCGTGTCACTGTCCAATTTATTTTTCGTCTCTTTTATTTATTATCGTCATTTCTCGGGCAAAATAATTATCGGGGATTTCTGCATATCCAAACATTCTTACATGCACAAGAATTACCACCATCTTCGCCGGGTGTTGAGATCTCCTTCATCGACTTGACGCAAGACGAGTCGCAAGTAATATAAGTCAATTTCGTTCTTTTTATATCAATAATTTTGTGGATTATTATTTTTAAGTTGATATATCCTCGTGTGTAGTATATATTATATATATATATATATAGGAATTTTATGTGAGCACCTTATATGGGCAAATGTTGATGTGACACCGATTCGTGCCATTTCAACATCCTATATCGATATAAAAGGTTATGTCGTCTTAATTAACACCTTCTAGGTGCTATTAATCGACATTTCGAATGCTGATGTGGCATATTGACGCCTTACATAACATTTACGTGTCAATGGAATATATCGCGTCAATATCACCATCCTAAATGTGGATTAGTGACACCTAGAAGGTGTTAACTCAACGACACAGCCTTAGATGTCGATGTAGGACGTTGAAATGGCACGAATCAGTGCCACATCAACAGGTTGCCCACTTAAGGTGCTTACATAAGGTGAGCACCGTAAAATTTACATGCGCCAACTTTCTTTATCAACCTATACTTGTTATATCCTCATTTATCTATATATATATATAATATATATATATATTTGTATATTCATACATGCGCTAAGTTTCTGTATCCACGTATACATCCGCTAAGTTGCTATATCCTCGTATCGATATAAATGTGTATGTATCGTACATGAACTAAATCGGTATATCGTCGTAAGTCTATATATATTCGTACATGCGCTAAGTTTATGGTGCTCACATAATGTGAGCACCTTATGTGGGCACTTGTTGGAATGACACCGATTCGTGCCATTTCAACATCCCACATCGACATCTAATTATATAGTCTTAAATAACATCGTCTAGGTGCTATAATTAACATTTTGGATGCTGATGTAGCATATTGATGCTTTACATAACACATTCTACGTGCCAATTACAAAAAATCACGTCAATATGCCACATTAGCATCCAAAATGTCAATTAATAGCACCTAGACGATGTTATTTAAGACGACATAACCTTAGATGTCGATGTGGGATGTTGAAATGGCACGAATCGGTGTCATTCCAACAGGTGCCCATATAAGGTGCTCACATAAGGTGAGCACCACAAAATTCCTCTATTTATATATATATATATATAAGGTTATGTATTCATGTTTTTGTTCTTAATTTTGGACGAATAAGTAAGTGTGTGTAATATTGTGGAATGCGGCGGGCTAATGGATTGAAGGTTATGTTGGATTGTAATACTGCAATCTATTTGATTAACACAAAACTTGTTATTGTGTTACTAACATATTTAATTAAGTATATAGATGAGCTCAGTTCGAAAAATAAATATCAAATATGAGCTTAGGGCGAAAAACTGGATCGGTCAAATATCGGTCAACACTGGTCAATGCGGTCAACTGTCGGTCAGTCAGGTCCGGGACTGGAGCGGTACGATCGCTGTCTGGTCGGTCTCAGACTGAACTCGACTGACCGGATACTGACTGGTCGTGTCGGTCTTGGACTGGACTGGCCTGAATCGGTCTAGACTGGCTCGGTTAAGTCTAGCTATGGAATGTTGTACACGTAGTATGTAAATCGAGTCTTCTAGTGAAACCCTTCCTTGCACGGAAGAAGGGGAGATGTAGGAGTATTAAGACCCAAACTTCCATAAACAAAACTTTTTTTCCATGAATTACATTCATACATATAGCACGTGCCTTACTGAAGCATTTTATGTGTTCGATAAAATGTTTCAACCAAAACTGATTTTAAACTTGCATTGTTTTGAAGTGTTTTTGAGTATCTTTTATAAAACCGATTTAAGAGGATTAAGTCGAGTATTTCCCGCTTGGTTTAAAACCCAAGCTCGCTTAATCTCACGATGCTCAAATATTTTCAAGAGCTAGAGTTCTTGTAACTCAAGTATCTTAAAAGTTTTCGAAAGTGTTTATCCACCCCGTTTAAGACACCAAACCGATCCTAAGAGGTTCTATATCGTAAGAAAAAAGCTGAATAGACCGAACTATAACACCTTGGCCCAGTTGTTTGACGTTTATCAATGGATAGCTTTATGCTATGTTGTCAAGCTCTTTCAGACTTTCAAATTTCTAGTCAACAAAGCGCATTTGTATTCTTTCAATTATTTCATAACAATCATAAAAAGAAAAGGATTCTGTAATACATTTTATTTTTGATATCACTCTTCTTGCTTCTTTATGATCTTTCGATGACAAATAATAATTTCTTAAACTAAAATTTCATGAGTGCATCATGACCACCACGTAGCGCTTTCTGTGACACTTGGCTTGTTTTTACATGGCCTCTGAAGTGGTCCCTATATGATATGGATGTAAAAGCACTAAGTAGTAAACTGATGTTGGATGAAATGTTGGGTCAACACTCGATCTAACACTCAAGCGCACAACGGAATATATCGATTACTTAGAGACGAAAACTGATAAACACGAGATGTAAATTTTGTGCAGCAAGTCAGAAAATTTGCTGCATGCCTCAAGGCGAAATTCCACTATAGCAATGAATGGCAAAACAACTATCCGAAGATAGTACAAATCAAGCCTAGACAAACTACGAATCTAGCGATTCTACAAACCTACAAAGTCCTAAGACTTATGCAAAAGAAACACTAGGCTAAAAAGACACTCTCGTGATATAAAACTAGCTCAAACTCGATATGTGCTTCGCTCACGATTTTCGCTCAATGTCGCTCAAAAGTGACTCCATGAAAGCTCTCAAATTTTTCGTGCAAAGCTCAATTGAGGCAGCTCGAAATCTCCTTTATTTATAGGCATTGACTTCCTCTTGAATTGGTAAATGATCCCTTGAATATCTCATCGAAGATCTCTCTAAATATAGTATACATTAGTTCGAATCTTCCCACATAATTGGCCGATCTCTTATCTTCTATTTATGGTAACCGATTGACTGATTCTCCTTTGATATTCAGATCTTCTAATTATGGTAGTTGCTTGACTTGAACTCCAAGCATCCTATATTTAGTATGCTTCCTTCCCTCGTTCAAGCTACTCCACACGCTTTACACACGGTTTTGACTCGTTCCAACACTTTACCGCGTCCTGCACATCAGTAAATAAAGCTACTAAACAAGGTTAAACGATTTTTGGGCATGAAAGATAAAATCAAATGTTGACCAATTCACAGACAACAATGTTTGCTAGAATGTTAGCTCGACATTGTCAATGCTGAGCTAGTCAACATTAACAATCTCCCCCTTTTTATCTTTCTTCCCAAAATCCGTGCAGAATTAAAAGTTCCAAAACTCCCCCTGAAGGAAAAATCTACTGAACCACAAAGACATTAAAAGGTGGTTAAGTAGACGCAAATAGAATAGTTTATAAACTATTCAAAGTACTAATAAGTACACACCAATTAGAGGTCAAAATGATAACATATGCAAAGGACAGAAAAATCATACGCAGGCAAGCAAACCACATACTCACACAAGTGAACGGACCAGATCAGCATGCACAAAATAAAGTCAGGCATGCAAAAAAATCATAGAATCAAACACATTCAGAAGATCAAATCGGCATGCACACAAAAATCAATCAGGCATGCAAAAATCAAAGAGGATCAGAAATGCAAACTTCTGTTCAGTTTTAGCTCCCCTTATCGGCTGTAGCTCCCCCTGTCGAAATTCCCTCAGTACCACCAGTAAATCACCATCTGCACAATCTTCTCCCCCTTTTTGGGAAGAAAAAACTCAGAGAACTTCTCTGTTAGCCAACTTGCAGATGTTGAGGCAAATGTGGGACTAACATCTGGACCAACATTCTGAGACTCAGAAACAGGTGAGTTCGCCATAAAGAAATCAAAGATAAATTCAGTAAATTGAGATGCAAAACAGAATGGGTAACCCTTGATTATATCCAACACAGTCAAGACCAGAGAGTAATTTCAGCGTGAAGTTCGAATTATGTAATAGGGTATGCGGAAGTGATGAGAGCTCAAGTCCAACCTAAAAGAGAGAAATATCCAACGGCACAAATAAAACGATCACTCAGTACATAGCGATAAATCGTGATGTAAGCGGGCTGAGTAAAGCTAACTGTTGGAACAAAGAGCATTTAGACAGTTTGAGGATGAGGTCGAATGAGGTCAAACCTGTCCAAGTAAACATGGAGATAAACATTGTATATGGAAGAATCGATCATGAAAAAATATAGGAGCAAATCAGATCATTATGATTCAACCAAAAATACCAAGTTAAAAGTCATAATAGAATCAAGCGAGACTAACCGTTTGAGCGTCGATGATGAGCACTTGAAACTAGTGTAACGAGCTGTTCTTCAAGGAGTTCTAATGCAATTCTGAGAGATATCTAAACTAGACACACGAAACTGACAATTGCAAGACCAAAAGCTAATGCAAATAAACGAAAGCACAAAATTATAGCAATACCAAACTGACAATTATACATGTTGCCCCAACATTTGACTCAACATTCTAATTACGTAATCCTAGACTTTTCTGCTCAACCCTTCTCAAAACCAGTTCCCTTTATTATCCTTTCACCTTATTTATCTAACCGAATTTATGCATTGCCCTTATACGCTAAGTCTCAAGGTTTGGCTTTTTGTCGCATAGTATACATCGTCACAGCGAATGCCATGTACCTAAGGAAACTTATTACCAAATACCTATATCTAGCAAAGAGTTTATGAGCAGGCAGATATGCATCAATGGATTGGCTTTTATCGCAAAGAGTACATCGTCACAACGAATGTCGTGTACCTAGGGAACTTATTACCAAGAGCCTATATTTAAGGGATATGGTTCATTTAGGAACTTGTCAAGAAGAATCAAGTCATTTAACAGAAAAACAGAACAGAATATCTAACCAAACATTAACCATCAAATTTGACATACGCTATGTTGATCCAAATGTTGAACCAACATTCAGACTGACATGTGCAAACCTATGGATTTCTTTAGGTCCGAGAACCTTTCAGAATCCAATGTTTTCATAAATATGTCTACTAACTGATGTTTCGTGTCTACATGCTCAATGTGCACTATATCTTTCTCTACCATATCTATTAGAAAATGATGTCTTATATCTATATGCTTCGTGCGTGAATGCTGGATGGGATTCTTAGATATGTTGATGGCACTAAGGTTGTCACAATACATGAGAACTGACTCGCACTCTAAATCATAATCACACAACATGCTATTCGACCATATTAATTGCGTACAGCAACTACCCGCAGCAACATACTCAGTCTCAGCAGTATATAAAGACACACAATTCTGTTTCTTACTGTACCATGCAACTAAATTGTTGCCTAAGAAGAAACAGCCGCCACTTGTGCTCTAGCGACCATCCTTTTCACCTGTCCAATCAGCATCACTGTAGCCTACAAGACTTATATTAGTATCTTTGGAGAACCACAATTCGAGGCTACAAGTACCACTCACGTAACGAAGAATACGCTTAACAGCATTAAGATGGAAAACCTTAGGCTCAGATTGATATCCCGCACAAAACACATATGCTATACATAATGTTGGATCTACTCGCTGAAAGATAAAGCAAACTGCCTATCATGGATCGATATAATATTGGGTCAACATTCTGTCCAACATTGTCTTTAGTTACCTTTTGCGTAGACCCCATAGGCATTTTCATTACTTTAGCCGTGTCCAACCCGAACTTGACAGTGTTCTTGGCGTACTTCTCCTGTGACATAAAGATCCCGTCCTGCTTTGTTTAATCTGCAAGCCTAAAAAGTAGGTTAGTTCCCCGATCATTCTCATCTCCAACGTAGTGTTCATTGCCTGCACAAACTGATCTAGCATAGACTGTGAGTTTGATCCAAAAACAATATCATCAACATAAACTTGGGCAATCAAAATCTCAGAACCAACCCTTTTTATAAAAAGAGTGCGGTCTGCCTCACCTCGTATGAACCTAAATTCAAGTAAAAACGTGGCTAACCTATCGTACCAAGCTCGGGGCGCTTGCTTCAATCCATGTAAGGCTTTCTACAGCTTAAAGACATGGTTAGGAAAATGCGGAACTTCAAAATCCTTAGGTTGTTCGACATAGATATCTTTATCAATATACCCATATAAAAACGCACCCTTAACATTCATTTGGTGTAACGTGATGTCAAGCCAGCATGCAATATCTAATAACAACCTAATAGATTCTAACCTAGCCACATGAGCAAACGTCTCATCAAAATCTATGCCCTCAACTTGCATATAACCCTGAGCTACTAAACGTGCTTTGTTCCTAACAACTCTACCAAGTTCATCAGATTTATTCTTAAAGATCCACTTCGTGGCTATGACATTAATGTCCTTCGGTCATGGGACTAAGGTCCATACTTGGTTTTTCTCAAACTGCAAGAGTTCCACTTGCATCGCATTTATCCAGAAATTATCCTTGAGAGCTTCAAGAACATTCTTAGGTTCTATCTCAGAAACAAAACAATTAATAGTCCTTGCACGGCTTGTCTCTGGTTTTCCTTCCTTCGTTCAGATCTCAGATGATTAGGTCAGTGGGATGGTCCTTCTGTATCTTAGGTGGGGGATCTCTTTGAACTTCACTAGGTCCAGCCTCATCAGTCTGTTCAGGTGCAGATGTTGAGTCAGATGTTGGCTCAACATTTTCCTCCACATTAACCTATGTCTCACTGACAGCTTGAATAACATATGAAATATCAACTTGTGGAGCATATCTACTTAGGTCAGTAGCATCATCAAAAACTATATTAATAGATTCCTGAATAGATTTTAATCGCAAGTTATATACTCGATAAGCACGACTATTCGAAGAGTAACCTAGAAAGATGCATTTATCACTTTTAGAATCGAACTTAGTCAAGTATTAACGATCATTCAACATGTAGCAATAACACCCAAAAATATGAAAATAGTTGACAGTCGGCTTTTTTCCATTCAACAATCCATACGAAGTTATTTTAGTACCATGACGAAAGAAAACACGATTAGATATATGACATGCAGTATGCAAAGCTTCAGCCCACAAACGTTTAAAAATACTCTTAGAATGCAGCATAACACGTGCCATTTGTTGCAATGTCCTATTCTTCCTTTCGGCTACCCCATTTTGTTGGGGCG
This sequence comes from Craterostigma plantagineum, assembly GCA_027422505.1. NCBI lineage: Eukaryota > Viridiplantae > Streptophyta > Magnoliopsida > Lamiales > Linderniaceae > Craterostigma > Craterostigma plantagineum. The sequence goes on along the minus strand of JAPQWV010000259.1, from coordinate 690,449 downwards.
TCTTAGGAGATGAATACTCTTTTAAAGAAATCAAACGACTCTGATTTTTCGCGAAGAAAAATATCCATTCGTATCTAGAGTAATCATCCACGAGCACATAAGCATATTTTCTACCGCCTATACTATCTACTTCCATAGGACCCATCAAATCCATGTGAATTAACTGAAAATAGTGAGCAGTTTTAAAATATTGGGCAGCATGTTGATCAATATTATGGCTAACATGCACTTGCTTACCCTTCAAACATGACTCACATACAACCTTACCAAACTCCTTAAGTTTCGCAATGCCTCTGATTGCATCGTGCTTGATAAGTTGCTCCAACGTTCTTTAGTTGACGTGGCCCAATTTGAAATGCCAAAGTATCACTTCGTCCTCGGCCTTAGAGAGTTGGCACACGTCCTTCACACCGGATTTTTCACCGACTAGATAGCAGTTGTCACTCGATCTTTTTCCTGCCATAACTCCACGCAATTGCTGTTAAGTACTTCACAACATTCTTTATTAAATCATACCTCAGATCGACATCGCAAAGCTGGCTTATACTAATCAAGTTGGCTACGAGCCCGTCTACATGAAGGACATTGCTCAGCTTGGGAAAGTCGGGCACGGTCAATCTGCCTTGGCCGAGAATTCGTCTTTTAGCACCTCCTCCAAACGTCACAGATCCAATCTTTAAGGGCATGTACTCACTAAGACATTCTTTGGTACGCGTCATATGTCGGGAACACCCGCTACAGAAGTACCAAGAACCTGTCACGTTAGCTCGCAAAGAGGTATACACAACATTGCACTTATGCACAGACTTCTCTACCCAAACTTTCTTATATGTTAAAGCAGCATTTGGATTCCCAGAATTGAAGGTGAGCCAGCTGAACTTTCTCCAAACATACCTTTCAACACTGATTTCACAATGTTGAGCGAGATGTTGGATGACATTCCAACCGACATCGATTTCTTAGCATAAATCTCCCCCTTCAACTTCCAGCAGTATGACTTAATATGACCAGGTCGCATGCAATAGTTACATTTAAATTGTCTATCCTTACTGGCATCATGCTTAGTACCCTTTTTAACGACTAAATTCTCACTACTTTCGTTTGTAACACGTTCGGCTTTCTCCTTAACAAAGACAATCTTAGGTCTATCATGAATAACAGAATCTGAAGCATTAATAGGCTGAGAATTAAATCCTAAACCTTGCTTATGAAAAATACCTAATGATAATACCTCATCAAGGGTCGATTTACCCTTGTTCAACTTCGTGAAAGTTTCGTTGGCCTCGTTGACTTGCTTTTGAAGTATGTCAATCTCTTTGTCCTTACGTGTTAAAACAGCTTCTATCTTGTTCATACCATCCAACAAGCTTTCGATCATCTTGACGGCTTCATTGACTTGAGCTTCTACACAAACGTCAGTTTCTAACTCTGAATCATCAGAACTAGAATACCCATCAAAACAGGTTGAATCATCATAATCGAAAATGATATATTTTCAGATGTTGAGTCAGATGTTGACTCAACATCAGTTACCGCAGTGAGCCGATTTGATGATCTTCATCTTCTTCGCCGTCGGAGAGTGAGTGGATTGTCACTGATGATTGCTTGGACTCCTTTGGACATCGTTCTTCATCTTCACATCAGAGAGATCGATCCACATAGCCTTCCATGCTTGCAAAGGCGTTTGCACATTCGTTGGCAAAGTGACCCCAGTCAGTGCGTGCATGGCATCTCACTGAATCCAGTCAATCTTCTTCTTTCCGTCAGTATTGCGTTTGAAGTATGGAGGAGCAGATGAAGGTTCTGCTTTGGCATTCTGGCCCTTCCTGAATGTTGGGCCAACATTCTGCTCGACCTTTCTTCACGAACATAGCCATATCCTCATCATTGTCAGGGTAGTCAACTTCAGTTTGCACCTTGGATGACTGACTGCTAGAGCAATGCTTTTGCCGCGAAGCTCTCTTTTAGACTTCGAGGTTGGTCACATAGTACTTTATAATGTTCATCAACATGTTGAAGTCCAACGTGGCCATATTGTGGGCTTCCTCGACCGCAGCTACCTTCACATTAAACTTCTCAGTTAGTGTACGAATTGCTTTAGAAATTGATACCTTATTCAAGATTGGATCTCCGAGATTAGCACACTCGCTCGAGATCGTCAGAATCTTGCAGAAGTATGTGGTAATGTCCTCGTCTTCCTTCATTCTGAGGTTTTTGAACTGGTTGAGGAGAAGCCTTAGTCGAGTTTCCCTCACACTCGCATCGCCTTCGCAATACCTCTGAAGTAGATCCCACGCATTCTTTGTCATAGTACAGTCCTGAATGATCTTGAACATAAAGATATCCACCGAAGAGAAGATGCATTTAAGGGTTTGTCATTGAACTCGGCGGCGTTTTGCTCAGGAACCATCCAGTCGTCGATCGGTTTCTCAAAGGCTTCACCATCAGCGTCGGGGGAAGACATGGGTGTTGTATAACCGTTGAGAACAGCCTCCCACGCACGCGTGTCAATTGATTTGATGCATTGGCACACACGAACCTTCCAATAGGCATAATTGGAACCGTCTAACATAGGGACTTTGTCGAGATGGTTTGAGCTTGTAACATCCATAGAAAAGGATCAAAAACACTTAGTCACGTCAAGCGGAGGCTCTGATCCCGCTTTGAAGTGGTCCCTATATGATATGGATATAAAAGTACTAAGTAGTAAACTGATGTTGGATGAAATGTTGGGTCAACACTCGATCTAACACTCAAGCGCACAGGGGAATATATCGATTACTTAGTGATGAAAACTGATAAACACAAGATGTAAATTTTGTGCAGCAAGTCAGAAAACTTGCTGCGTGCCTCAAGGCGAAACTCCACTATAGCAGTGGATGGAAAAATAACTATCCGAAGATAGTGCAAATCAAGCCTACGAATCTAACGATTATGCAAACCTACAAAGTCCTAAGACTTTTGCAAAAGAAACACTAGGCTAAAAAAGACTCTCGTGATATATAAAACTCGCTCAAACTCGATATGTGCTTCGCTCATGATTTTCGCTCAATATGTCGCTCAAAAGTGACTCCATGAAAGCTCTCAAATTTTTCGTGCAAAGCTCAATTCTGACAGCTCGAAATCTCCTTTATTTATAGGCATTGGCTCCCTCTTGAATTGGTAAAAGATCCCTTGAATATCTCATCGAAGATCTCTCTAAATATAGTATATATTTAGTTCTAATCTTCTCACATAATTGGTCGATCTCTTATCTTCTATTTATGGTAACCGATTGACTGATTCTCTTTGATATTTAGATCTTCTAATTATGATAGTTGCTTGACTTGAACTCCAAGCATCCTATATTTAGTATGCTTCATTCCAAAACTCGTTCAAGATACTCCACATGCTTTCCACACGCTTTTGACTCATTCCAGCACTTCACCACGTCCTGCACATCAGTAAATAAAGCTACTAAACAAGGTTAAACGGTTTTTGGGCATGAAAGATAAAATCGAATGTTGACCAATTTACAGACGACAATGTTGGCTGGAATGTTAGCTCGACATTGTGCTGAGCTAGTCAACATTAACAGCCTGCTTTCTACATGTCATTGTCCTACACCATATTACATATACATGTATATACGTAATAAAAGAATCCCTTACTTCGACCAAAACAGTAAACAGCAGCTATACAAAAACCCTGGATTTTATATCGTCGAACAGAAAACAATGGCATCCATGTCCCATATAACTCGGAACAATCTTATCCACGTCTCCAAGAATATCAAAATCGAAATTGAAAAAGACAATCTTAACGTGGTTCGGATCTTAATTATCCTACATCCACGCGAAAACTCTCTTATTGATATTCCTTTTACAAGTGCCAGTCAATCTCTATATGCTTCGATCTCTCGTGAAACTTAGGATTTGAAGCCAATCTTAGTGCCGAGAGGTTGTCACAGTATATGACTGGCGCTTGAGAGTTTTCCAGTTTAGCTTCTACCAGCAGATATTTCATCCAAAGAACTTCAGACACCATTGCTCCCATTGCTCTGTATTCTGCCTCGATGGAAGATCTGGACACTGTTGCGTGCTTATTTGCCTTCCAAGTGACAAGAGAATTCCCCAATAAAGTACAATACCCGGTCACAGACTTTGTTGTATCACGGCATGCTGCCAATCAGCATCTGAAAAGGCCCTTAGTGATAAGTATGGATCTGAGGACATTAGCAGCCCCTGCCTCGGGGTACCCTTTAAATAGCGCAGATGATGTGCAGCCATCAAATGGTTGGTTCTAGGGGCTGCCATAAACTGGCTGAGCTTGTGCACTACATAAGCAATGTCAGGTCTCGTGAATGTCAGGTACAGCAATCGACCCACCAGTCTTCTGTATTGGAATGGCTCTGAAAGCAAATCACCATCTGCTGCTGCAATCTGTGTGCTTGCATTCATTGGTGTAGATAATGGCCTTGCATTTATGTAGCCAGTGTCCTCGAGTAACTGCAAGGCATACTGCCTCTGACTGAGGTATATTCCAGCTTTGCTCTGTGCTACCTCTATTCCAAGGAAGAACCTAAGCTCACCCAAGTCCTTCACCTTGAAGCACTGTTTTAAGAAGTCTTTGGCCAGTTATATCTGCTTGTCTAATGGACCTGCTAGGATGATATCATCAACATAAACCAGTAGGACAACCAACTGATCCCCTTTGCCTTTCAAGAACAGGGTATGATCAGAGTGAGTCTGAGTGAATCCATAGCCTTTGACTCCTTCTGTGAACTTCTTGTTCAACTGTCTTGAGGCCTCCTTGAGTCCATATAAAGATTTGTGTAGTCTACAAACAAATCTACCTGATTCTGCCTTCTGAAATAGTTAGAGAAGCTGAGGCCTTGAACTGATTCTGCCTTCTGATACTGTTTGGAGAAGCCTTGAGGTGATTCTGCCTTCTGATACTGCTTGGAGAAGCCTTGAGGTGATTCTGCCTTCTGATACTTCTTAGAGAAACCTTGGGGCAATTCCATGTAGACTTCTTCAGCTAGTTCCCCATTTAAGAAGGCGTTATTGACGTCTAGTTGTACAAGATTCCATCTCAGCTTAGCAGCTAGTGCAAGAATCATCTTGATGGTATTTGGTTTTGCCATGGGAGCAAAAGTGTCGATGTAATCTATCCCCTCGTGCTGATCCTACCCTTTAGCTACCAATCGTGCTTTGTGTTTCTCAATCTTTCCATTTGCATTCAGCTTCAGCTTGTAAACCCATCGATTACCAATTGGTGTCAACAGGCAGAGGTACTATGGACCAAGTGGCATTTTCTTCAAGGTCTTGGAGCTCATCATCCATGGCCTGTAACCACTTTTCTGACTTGGAGGCCTGGTAGAAATTCTTAGGTTCTTCTGCCAGGCTGAGGGCACTAATGCCTGAAAATGAGGGGAGAAATTCTGATAAGTAAGCACATTTTCAGTGGGATACAGCACCTTGCCTTCTCTGAAACTGTTGCAGTGATAGTCTTGGAGGTACCGAGGCTTCCTTGAGTGTCTCTCAGATCTTCTAGGTGGATGATGTCCCTGCTGTTGGTTTCCATCTTCACTGGAATTCTGCATAGAAGAGCCCTGCTGTGACTCACTCCCTGCCTGATCAGACTGAGACAACTCTCCAAATTGAAAGTCTGCTCCTCCTTGGTTCTATGCTGGTGATAGATCAGCATGCTCAGGACACGATGGAATGAGTGCCTGTGGTGAAGCTGCTGCCTTCTTAACTTCAGGGTCCATGTAGTATGTCCTGGGCAGGACATGTGAAGGGAAAGGATCCCAAGAGTCTTGAGAAGATACCCGTCTCTTAAAAGGAAATTCAGTTCCAGAAATTTGACATCCCTCGAGATGATGACCTCCCTTGTATTCAGATCTAGCAGCTTGTATCCCTTGACTCCATTGGATATCCAATAAAAACACATTCTGTTGCTCGTGGATCAAACTTTCTTCTACATGCACTAAGAGTAGAGCAGAAACACAAGCAACCAAACACACGAAGAGAGGCATACTCAACAGGATTTTGAAACAATAACTGATAGGGGCTCTGATTTCCTAAAGAAGCAGAAGGTGTGCTATTGATTAAGTAAGATGCTGTCAACACACACTCGGACCAGTACTCCATTGGGATGTTAGATTGAAAATACAAGCTTCGAGCCACATTGAGGAGATGTTGGTGCTTTCTCTCCACCACAGAATTCTGCTGTGGAGTTTGCACCCTTGGAATTGAGGTGGAGTTCTTGGCTCAAGGTGGAGATTGTTGGGGAAGATGACCCAAAACTCCGGGACTAATCATCATAGATCGATTGGGGATGAGTTCGAGCGAAGAACACAACAGAACAAGCTCTCAGATATGGTTCACGGCCTCATGCTCTAGAGGTCACGATCGTGAACCATGGCGGCTTTGGGTGATGGTGCTGCTGCATGACTGGGTCACCACCTAGCCGTGAAGCTTGGCTGCGAACACAGCTGACGGCGCGAAAGTTCTGTTCGAGTTATTCACGACCGTGAATCAAATGTAAGAAGTCATGAATGTCCCCTGGCAGTTAACAGATCTGTTTAGCCAAGTAGGAACTTCTAGTGCTTTTATCTTCTATGATAGGTGGAATTAACTCGACTTTTGCAATGAGAAATTAGAAAGAAAGTGTGGGGCTTGTAATCTCTGTAAATCGTTAAAAGTAACTCGTTGATCCGTGGACGTGGACCAAATCTTGGGTCGAACCACGTTAAATCCTTTATTTTTCAGATTTTTCTCCTCTGTTCTTGAGCGAACTTACCTATCAAGATTGAATCTTTTCATTGGATTGCCACACGAAAGATCTCTGAGCTAAGAATCTAGGAGCGCTGATTTCTCAACAACTGGTAATGCGGCATCATTTAGTAGTGTGAAAACCATGAGTTGCACGTGGTCTTAGTTTTGACATATATGGAGTAAATAGTTCAACGTTGTGGATATGAATGTACCTGACTTTTTTGTTCTCTTCTTGGATTGTGAGTATCTGTACGTGAAGGAAATTCTAAAACACATGCGGCACAAAAACGGACCAAAAAAAAAACAAGGAATTTGTATTTCAATTCATTTCCCACCCTTAATTTTTAGCTATCGGTTCACTTATTAATGATTTTTAAATTAAACAAGTTCTCGGCCCATTTCCAAATAACCATTATTGGCTTACTAATATCCTGAGCTGATCGGTTCACGTAATTTAATGGTTTTTACATGAACAGAATATTTGACAAAAATACAAAACAAAATATACAGAAATATCTCTCAACAAGCTGCGAACGGATTGATGATTATCTCTCAACATCTGATAATACCCTACCACGTTCTTTTACTACATCCTCATCCATTACCTTCTCACCACCACCATCACCATCATCATCATCTGACCATAATCGTCCGACGATGTTCCGAAGAGAGCCTCCTTAAACCTTATTCATATCATCTGCTTTCACTGCATCTTTTGTGTCTTCTTCATCAGCATATTTGCCTGTGTTTGGTTCTTGGACAGCCTCGTCGGCGTTGTACTTACCGTACTCTGTCCTACTCTCATCGCCTCCTTTCGATGTAGTGTAGGAACGTCCCTTGTATCATTGAGATAATACAATATCATTAAATGTTTTTTTATATGTAAGTCGTACCTCTCCTGGATTGTTAGAGGCTGATGTGAAAGTGAACTCTGAAGGGAATTTTGTTGAGTTCTTTGTTGAAATCAAGTCAAGGAATTAGCAGCAAAGGGTATGAAGAACAACTTTCGAGCTGATACTGGAGAAAGAAGGATAAGAAGCGCTGTAGCAATTTATATACGCGCGGGATTGTTTTAAACAGACAACTAACAGAGCCGCTGGTGCTAGTGGCGTTTTAAGCAGCTTATTTGATGAAGCCGTTTAAAAATTGCATTAGTATTTTTGGCGCCAATGTGTATTAAAAGAGAGCTTGCGATCATTTTCTCTCTGTAACTTCATTTTTAATTTTCTGCTCACTGTGAGCTCGTCTGTGTGTAATCAAGAAGTGTGGAAGTGTTACCTTACCCACTTGTAAAAGGAAGATCAATAAGAGAGTTTTCCCGTGGATGTAGGATAATTAAGATCTGAACCACGTTAAGATTGTCTTCTTCAATTTCGATTTTGATATGGTATCAGAGCATACAGCATTACAACAAGCTGCGATCTGTTAATCAAATTAGGTCAATTTTTCATGGAAGAAAGTACTGCGCCGCCGCCGGCAACATCATCATCAGCATCAGCATCAACGAACAGTAGTTCTGTAATTCCCTCGTTTCTCAGCAATCCTTATTTCTTGAATGCCGGCGACATTTCAGGGCAACTGTTGGTCCATGAGCAGCTGCGAGGAGACAATTACGCTACGTGGAGTCAATCAATGTTGATTGCCTTGACAGGTAGAAACAAGGAGGGGTGGGTTCGTAAATGGGGAACTTCTGTTATCAGCTACAGCAGATCAAGACACGATCAATGCATGGAAAAGAAATTATAACGTCGTAATATCTTGCATTTTGAATTCGGTGTCGAAAGAGATATCAGCTAGCATTCTCTATAACTCCACGGCAAGAGAGGTATGGGTGGATTTGCAGGAGCGGTTTGGGCAAACTAACAAGCCCAGAATCTTTCAAATCAATAAAGATTTGATGAACCTAGCCCAAGGGACGCATACCATAGCTGCTTTTCACTAGACTTAAGACTCTCTGGGATGAATTGGTGAGCTACAGGCCGGTTAGTCTCTGCACTTGTGGTGGCCAAGCTGACTTGAGGACTTATCAGAATGAAGATTATGTCTTGATGTTTTTAATGGGATTGAATGAGTCCTATGCACAGCTAAGGGGGCATAACCTTTTGATGGATCCCTTACCCTCAAAAAACAAAGTCGTTGCATTATTGGTGCAAGAAGAAAGGCAAAGGTCGATGGTGTCTGGCCATCCACGAGTTGGGGAAGATCTCACAGGTGGAATGGCTATGCTTGCAATGAAAGGGGAACAAGAGGGGGTCAAGAAGGCTTATGGACCCTCAAAAAAGGACAACAAGGCACTCTGCACTCACTGTGGAAAGAGAGGGCACACAATAGAGTCTTGTTACCAGGTGCATGGTTACCCTCCGGGTTTTAAACAGAATACAAGGTTCAAGGGATCCAGGGTTAACCATCGGTGGAAGCCTTGCAGAAGGGAGGGCAGTACAGTCTTGTGCCTCAGAATATGCCTCAGATTCCACCCACTGCAGCAGAGGATGCCATGGTTCATCTTCAACTCACACCATTCCAACTGCACAGCCTGAGAGAACTGCTGAACCAGCGGGAACAAACATGCAGCCAGCCAAGTCTGATTTGGTACAGTCAAATGACAAAACAGCAGGTACATGTTTCTCTTTCAATCTGCCTGAAATAACAGATATTAGATATTGGTTGGCAGACTCAGGTGCAACTAGGCATGTTTGTGGTAATGTGAGTATATTGCATGATTTGCATAGGATTAAGGGAACCAAAGTTATCTTGCCAGATAATTCAATCAATGAAGTAAACCAGGCAGGCAGAATTAGACTAAATCAGTACTTAGAACTGGCAGAAGTATTGTATGTGCCCCAAGTTTGCTTCAATCTAATTTCAGTGAGTTCCTTGGCAAAAGCTAATGCTTACAAGTTCATTTTTGAGTCTAATGGATTCTCTATACATGATCATTTGGCCCGAGTGATTGGCAGGGGTGATCGGATAGCTGGTCTATACCTATTACATTCTGCTCCTAGTCCTAAGTCTGCCTTTTGTTCTGAGTCTGCTGTTTTCCTTAATAATCTGTCTAGTGAATTGTGGCACAAAAAATTAGGCCACCCCTCGAACAAGGTGTTGAATGTATTGAAACTGTCTTTGAAGCATTCTGATCAGAAACCTCATGCATTCTGCAAAATGTCCCATGGCTAAACAGAAGAAAAATGCCTTACCTAACAGTAGAAAAAGTTCATGTACAATGTTTGATCTTATCCACTGTGACATATGGGGACCTTTCGACAACTCTCCCACTTAAATCATAGATTTTTTGTAACCATTGTGGATGATTTTTCGAGGTTTACTTGGATCTTTATGATCAAGCACAAATCTGAGGTTAGCTCAGTCATCCCATTTTTTAGCTTTAGTTGAAACACAATTTGAGTGTAAGGTCAAAACCATAAGAACTGATAATGCAAGATAACTTAATCTATCAGATCTATACAAAGCTAAGGGGATCATACACCACCATTCTTGTGTTCTTCATCAATCAAGGCCATCAACTGTCCTCTCCGACTTCTCAAGTCACCGATCCCAAACTCCACCTCGAACCTTGAACCTTCGCTCGACTTTTGCCCATCCCGCCCTCGATCATAGGGCCTTCGAACACCACATCAACACTAGTGATAAGACAAAAAGGATTAGACAAACGCATACCTTCTTCGCAACAGAAATCTATTAAACGTAATGCTTGTCTGAGGAAATCAATCGAGCATTTATAAGGAGCTGTTACAGCATTTGAGCTCCCTTTTAAAGAAGGCAGAGCGCGCCAAGTCTAAGGAAGTCAAAAGGCGTGCAATACTGATCAAAGCGTTCTTCACTTTTAAAGAGGTGAAGTTGTCGATGGCAGGAGCGTTTTCTATTATTAGCGCCCTCAGTCAGTTGTGGCCGTTGCTCAAACGTTGGCTCTAAATACAACACAACGCGCGGGAATTCAATTAATTTTCTGTAACGAGTGTGTGTGAAATTCAAGGTGTAGATTGGGTGTTCTTCTTGTAATCTTGAATCGTCAATAAAATCTCAGAGATTCACCCGTGGATGTAGGATTTATTATCCGAACCACGTTAAAATCGCTTGTCAAATTCTCAATTTCTTGATATGTTATCAGAGCTAATTGGCTCTTCAGCTGCGTAAATCAACGAGAGAAACCCAATTTGATGAAATGACGACAGAGCTCAACACCCAGGCGCACGATCCGCCGACGCCTAACCCGCCGGCGCTCAATCAGATTGCATCCAATTCGGCCGCAGGAAATATGAACAATGATCCCTTCTACCTCTATGGGAATGACACGCCGGGCCAGCTGTTGGTTCATGAACAACTCAGTGGCGATAACTATGCGACGTGGAGCAGGGCTATGATGATAGCACTGATTGGGAGGAATAAAGAGGGTTTTGTCAATGGTGAATTGGTTCAACCTCCAGCAACAGATCAGAATAAGCTCAGTTCATGGAGAAGAAACAACAATGTCGTTATCTCGTGGATCCTCAACTCTGTTTCTAAAGAGATCTCGGCGAGTATATTGTACAGTTCACTTGCGAGGGATGTCTGGCTGGATCTTCAGGAGAGATTCGGCCAATCCAACAAGCCGAGGATCTTTCAGCTCAAGAAAGATTTGATCAATCTATCACAGGGCTCAAACAGCATCTCAGTCTATTACATAAAACTGAAGACGATATGGGATGAACTGTCCAATTATCGCCCTAGATATCAATGTATCTGTGGAGGTACTAGAGAGATGCAAGCATACCTCGATGAAGAGTACGTGTTGACTTTCTTGATGGGCCTGAATGACACCTTTTCACAGATCAGAGGGCAAATACTGTTGATGGATCCATTGCCGACAGTGAATAAGGTGTTCTCTCTAATGGTTCAGGAAGAAAGGCAGTGGACCATGGTTCCTAGATACACTCGAGCAGGGGAAGATCAGAGCAATAGCATGGCCATGCTATGTGCCAAGAATGACCAAGAACCAGTGAAGAGACAGACCTATCCTCAAAGAAGGGAAACTGTCAAACCAGTGTGTACTCACTGTGGTAAAAAGGGGCATACCATTGACACTTGCTATCAACTTCATGGGTATCCCCCCGGCTTCAAGCAAGGAAACAGGTTTAAAGGTGCAAGAATGAACCAGAGCATGGTCGAGCCGAGTGTCAGGGTGGCAGGAATCAGCAGCCTAGCCAACTGTGGAATGCACACTGCCAGAGATCCCTTGGTGCAGTTGCAAGTGACAGCCTCTCAGCTCCAGAGCTTAAAGGACCTCATCAACCACTCAGTGCCCACCTTACCATCAGACAACAAGGAGACACTGCTGTGTAATGAAAGAAACACAGGTATCTATCTCTCATTCAACTTACCAGGTCTAACAGCTTCTGATTTGTGGTTGATAGTTTCTGGAGCCATTAGGCATGTGTGTAGTGATCGAAACCTTCTCTATGATTTGCATGAGATAGAAGAATCTAAAGTCATAATGCCTGACAATTCACTTATTAAGGTTAAGACAGCCGGGTCTTTTAAACTGAACCAGTTCATTACCTTAACTGATGTGCTCCTCGTACCCCAGTTTCATTTTAATCTCCTCTCATTCAGCTACTTGATAGGCACTGATGATTATAAGTTCCTTTTTTATGCTAATGGCTGTGTGATACAGGCACCTACCCTGCAGATCATTGGAAAGGGTAAAAGAGTAGCGGGACTTTACATCATCCGAGCTGAATTACCTTTACATGTTCTGTCTAGTTGCAATAGGACTGCTTATTCCAATAAAGTGTCTACTAACCTTTGGCACAATAAGCTCGGTCACCCCTCGGATAAGGTCTTAGGCATGTTAAGATCATCTTTGGGGAACACTGCTGAGCCTGTATTTCCTTACTGCAAGATATGTCCTTTAGCTAAGCAAAAGAGAAATGTGTTTCCAAGTGATAATACAACTGCTTGTTCTGCTTTTGACCTCATACACTGTGATGTCTGGGGTCCATTCCATGTCCCCTCACACTTAGGTCACCAGTACTTTCTCACAATAGTAGATGACCACACGAGATTCACTTGGCTTTTTATGCTCAAGCAAAAATCGGAAGTGCACTCAGCTATCACCTACTTCATTGCCTTAGTAGAAAACCAGTTTAAGTGTAGTATTAAGACAATTAGGACGGACAATGCTAAGGAATTTAATATGACTGATTTGTTTAGAAGCAAGGGAATCATACACCACCTATCTTGCGTACAAACTCCTCAACAAAACTCCATCGTTGAGAGAAAGCACCAACACTTGTTAAATGTTGCCCGTGCTCTGTATTTTCAGTCTAATATCCCCATCAAATATTGGTCTGAGTGTGCTCTTACCGCAGCTTTCCTCATTAACAGAACACCTACTGTGGTGTTGGGGAATAAAAGCCCATATGAACTCTTGTTTCATAGGGCAGTCAATTATGATTATTTCCGAACCTTTGGCTGCTTGTGTTTCTGTTATACCCTGCAGGCAGGAAGGAAAAAGTTTGATCCGAGGGAGAGGGAATGCTTCTTCATTGGCTATCCAAATGGGGTGAAAGTCTATAGGGTAATGGACCTGAAAACAAGGGAGATATTCATTTAAAGAGACATCAAGTTCAGAGAGGGTGAATTCCCTTTCAAGGGGTCTGCTTCCTTACCAGCGGCTGATGATCCATTCTCTTCACATGTCCTGCCTAGACCTTGTGAGATTAACTTAGAGCCTGCAGAGTTGTCTGGGCCATCAGAAAGGATAGAAGCTGAGGACTCACCAACACAAGCCAACTTGGAATCTGCCCAAGCTGAAGAAGTTTCAGAGGACAATGGGAGGCCCAGCAGATAACACCTCAGTATCACAGAAGGTCTAGCAGGGAAATAAGAAAGCCAACATACCTTGGGGATTATCACTGCAATATCACACATGGCAGGAGGATCCTGTATCCCATAACTGATCTGATCACAGAAGGACAGAGCCCTTTTCAGACCTTCTTCAGCAAGGTAGCTGCATCTGAGGAACCCAAGTCTTTTGCACAGGCTTCTAAATCCCAGTATTGGTTAAGTGCCATGAATGAAGAGTTGAAGTCACTAGAAGAAAACCAGACATGGACAGTTTTCCCTTTACCAGAGGGAAAGAAAATTATTGGCAATCGTTGGGTATATAAACTCAAACTCAACTCAAGTGGGGAAGTGGAGAAGTATAAGGCGAGGCTGGTTGCAAAGGGGTATGACCAGCGGGAAGGGGTCGATTACATAGATACTTTTGCACCAGTTGCCAAGTCGAGCACCATCAAGATCATACTCGCACTCGCAGCAAAACTGGGATGGCATTTAGCTCAACTAGATGTCAACAATGCGTTCCTCAGCGGGGAGCTGTCTGAGGAGGTTTACATGGACCTCCCACAAGGATTCAGCAACACTTACAGATCAGAAGAGAATGGAAGAATGGTGTGCAAGCTTCGAAGGTCCATCTATGGTTTAAAACAGTCTTCGCGGCAGTGGAACATTAGGTTTACTGATGCTGTGAAGGACTTCGGTTTTGTGCAAACCCAATCGGACCATACTCTCTTCCTCAAAGGAAAAGGGGATCAAGAGGTTGTTCTACTCGTTTATGTGGATGATATCATCCTGGCAGGGGCATCAATGGAGGCCATACAGCAGACCAAGAACTTCCTAAAGACCTGTTTTAAAATCAAAGATCTGGGAGAACTTAGATACTTCCTTGGGATCGAGGTTACCAGAAGTGAGGAAGAATCTTTATCTCTCAACGGCAATACACTCTTCAACTGCTTGAGGACAGTGGCTACATTAATGCAAAACCTTTGACGACGCCCATGAATCCAAGTGGGAAAATCACTGTAACTGAGGGACAGCTGCTACCAGATCCTTTCCAGTTCAGGAGATTAGTTGGGCGTCTGCTTTACTTGACCTTTACCCGGCCCGACATTGCCTTCACAGTCCACAAACTCAGCCAGCACATGGCTGCCCCCAGAGCAAGTCATCTCACCGCTGCTCATCATCTACTTAGACACCTTAAGAGCTCAACCAGCCAGGGAATTCTGATGTCTTCAAAGCAGCATCTTGACTTGAAAGCCTTCTCTGATTCAGATTGGGGAGCTTGAACAGATACTAGGAAATCAATAACCTGGTATTGCACCTTCTTAGGGGGTTCCTTGGTTACCTGGAAAGCTAAGAAACAGGCCACGGTGTCAAGATCCTCGACTGAAGCAGAATACAGAGCACGTGGCGGTATTGTGGCTGAATTACTATGGATGAAGTACCTTTTAACAGAGCTGCACATTGCCATGAAGGAGACGCCAGTCATATTCTGTGACAACTTGTCAGCTTTGCAATTGGCAGGAAATCCCAAGTTCCATGAAAGATCCAAGCACATCAAAATAGACTGCCACTTCGTGCGGCATCATGTGCAGAATGGCAAGGTGAAACTACTATCTGTTCGTACAGATTACCAATTGGCCGATGTATTTGCCAAGCCTCTCACAGGTCCGAGGTTAAAGGAACTCCTAGTCAAGATGTCTGTGGCACGTTCCCCCATCCATCTTGCGGGGGGCTATTAAACGCAATGCTTGTCTGAGGAAATCAATCGACCATTTATAAGGAGTTGTTACAGCATTTGAGCTCCCTTTTAAAGAAGGCAGAGCGCGCCAAGTCTAAGGAAGTCAAAAGGCGTGCAATACTGATAAAAGCGTTCTTCACTTTTAAAGAGGTGAAGTTGTAGATGGCAGGAGCGTTTTCTATTATTAATGCCCTCAGTCAATTGTGGCTGTTGCTCAAACGCTGGCTCTAAATACAACACAATGCGCGGGAATTCAATTAATTTTCTATAACGAGTGTGTGTGAAATTCAAGGTGTAGATTGGGTCTTCTTCTTGTAATCTTGAATCGTCAATAAAATCTCAGAGATTCAGCCGTGGATGTAGGATTTATTATCCGAACCACGTTAAAATCGCTTGTCAAATTCTCAATTTCTTGATAAAATCTCCCCGGTTTGGCTTACCAAACTCCCAGAAATCCCAGCTTCGTGGCGCTCCACCTCGAGCCACTTACAGCTATCGAATGGCTTATTTAGAGACCCCTCTGCCGGCCCGTGGGTCTGAGCTTCCATGGAGGGCTCGCCTTCAACGCTGCTGAAGCCTCTCCACCTTAAGCTATCCTCACTATCGCTTGGGAGAATCTCAGAATTTGTCCGAGCTTCTCTTGAGTCGTTCTCCACCTCAAGACATTGGTTTCCTTCTTAGCTTGCCGTGAAGCCCTTTTCGTGCCCTTGACGTTCTCTGCTTGTGCCTCTTCAAAGCATGGCCTTCAAGAACGTAAATTACGTTCTTCTTGAAGCATCGCATGACCTCTCTCCTAGGGGTGGACCTACGTAGGGGATCGGGGGGTCCATTGACCCCCCGACCGTCGGAGTGGAAGAGCAGTATAGCTCATATACCTGACCCTGCGCGTCAATGGAGTCTGGTGTCCGGAGAAAGAAGAAGATCAATCAGGTTAAGTGATGTATTTATGATGTTGGACTTTACTGGGCCATGTTTAATAAACAATTCTTTTTAACATCTAGGCATTTATTGGGCTTTACGCTGTTGACCATGCTCAATAATGCTTATGAATGGAAAATAATAGTATTAGAAAAAATCGACAAAAAAAGATATAAAATAAAGCGCAACACAGAACACTGTCGCCTAAATTGCCGATTGAAGGTTTATTTTACATC
Organism: Craterostigma plantagineum; assembly: GCA_027422505.1. Taxonomy (NCBI): domain Eukaryota; kingdom Viridiplantae; phylum Streptophyta; class Magnoliopsida; order Lamiales; family Linderniaceae; genus Craterostigma; species Craterostigma plantagineum. Next base: position 673,956 of record JAPQWV010000259.1, on the reverse strand, counting down.
TGTATTATTTTCAGTTATATTCACCTATTTCGAAACTATATTTATTTTATCGTTTACATTATTGCGGTAATTATATTTCTGTAATTGTTGATTTAGGTATTATGATACTTTTATATATTTAAGATTGTTTCTTTGCATATTCATAACATCTTAGTTGTATTTTTTATTATTATGCATGAATCAAATTGGGTTCTAAATCAGAATTGTCTCTGAAAGTTAATACACCTTTACCAAATAAGGAAGTCCTAATACATTATTGATGATCGACATTTATTGGTAATACTCATAACACAAACATATTATTCCATTAAAGTTATAAATGGTTTGAAGAGATAACAATATATCGACTCCACGGTTCTAAGATCCTGGGTCCGCCTCTAGCCTAGCCACCCTTCAAGCACCTTCATGTTCTAGCCTTGATCATCTAGCACGCCAACTGAGATCAAGTTCCTCTTTAACGCTGGGACATACCTCACATCCTCAAGAACTCGTATACCTCCTCCATCAAGCTGCAAACGCACCTTTCCCGTGCCATATACCTTGCAAACGCTGTCGTTGCCCAAGACCACCGTGTCTCCCTCGATCTTCTTGAAATCTTGAATCCAAGATTTTTGCTCGTGATGTGAAACGTACACCCCGAGTCCAGGATCCATTCCTTAGCATCTTCTTGCCTATATGCCATGAGAACTTCCGCCGATTTGTAGCCTTCATCATGAACAAAATCAGCCTCACAAGCATTAGGGGTTTTAGACGTGTACCTTGTAAGGTTTGGGCAGTTCTTTCGAATGTGGCCTTCTTCGTGGCAATGGTAGCACCTCATAGGACTTTTAACTTCTTCGTTTCCTTCTTCAACTTCTTACCTTTCCATTTCGCAGCTTTCTCTCGAACGTAACAATTGCCCCGATGGATCCACACGAACCTCTGCCTTGGTGGTGAGTTGCCTCGATGAGATTGCAGAGAGCACGTCTTCCAATTTCAGAGCATCTCGCCCGTAGAGCAGCGTCTCCTTGAAGTGCTCGTGACTCTTAGGTAAAGCACAGAGCAATAGAAGCACTTTGTCTTCATCTTTCATCGGCTCATCGATGTTATCAATGTCAAGAATCAATTTCTGGAATTGATCGAGCTGCGCTTCAATCGATCGATCTTCCACCATCTTGAAGGAATAGAGCACTTGCTTCGGGTATAGCCTTCTTGCTAGGGCATTGTCATGTAAAGGTCTTCAAGTTTCTGCCATAATTCATCAGGTTAAGTCTCCTTCGAAACCTTTCTCAAGACTTGATCGGAAAGGCTCAAGATTAGAGCGCTATGAGCCTTAGATCGGATCTTCGCCTTTGCATCTGTCGTCAAAGTCGTTGGGAGCATGTCCTTCTCTTCCTTCAGGGCTTCCTCTAGGCCTTGTTGAATCAAGATCACCTTCATCTTGAGCTTCCATAGCCCAAAATCGTTTTCCCCCGTGAACTTCTCCATTTCGAATCTGTTTTGCACCATCTAATAATCGCGTGTCATTCCACGCTCACCGCACCAATTGTTGAGAATTCAGCGCTCCTCGATTCGTAACTCATAGATCTTTCGAGGGTATGTGGAAATCGAATGGAAAGATTCAATCTTGATAGGTAAATTCGCTCAAGAACAGAGAAGAGAAACATCTGAAAAAAACAGAAGATTTAAAGTGGTTCGACCCAAGATTTAGTCTACGTCCACGGATCAACGACTTACTTTTATTACGAACGATTTACAGAGATTACAAGCCTCACACTTTCTCTCTAATTTTTCAGTGCCCCGAGCTAATTCCTCCTATAAATAGAAGATAAGAGCACTAGAATGTTCCTACTTGGCTCACATATGTGTTATAACTGCCAAGGGACATTCACGGCCTCCTACATTCGATTCACGGCTGTGAATAACTCGAACAGAATTTTTGTGCCTTCAGCTGTGTTCGTAGCCAAGCTTCACGACTAGGTGGTGACCCAGTCACGGCCGTGACTGGGTCGGGCAGCAGCACCATCACCCAACGTTGCCATGGTTCACGGCCGTGACCTCTGGAGCATTCGTGAAGAGAGCTTGTTCCGTTGCGTTCTTCACTCGAACTCGTCCCCAATCGATCTATGATGATTATTCCCAGAGTTTTGGGTCATCTTCCCCAACACCAGTATTATACTATATATAAGCCTAGAAGGGAATCAATATATGGACTATGTAGCAAATTCTTAGAATTCTAACAATCTCTGAGTGATCAATAATCTTCAATAAAACAGAAACGATAATTAAATCCCACAGCCACCACCACCTCGAGAGTCCTCATTGTGATTCTACGAATACAAAGTTTACAAAGTTCTGCTATTACAACAACTACAGCTTGTCTCAGCCTCGATACTTCTGCAAAGGATGTTGAAGATATTGAACTCATGGAGGAACCCTAAGGAATGTGCCCATCGGTGGTGGTTGCATAAAAATCAAGAGATCGAATAAGCCCTTATTATCACCATCTCATCTTCAACAGCAAGCGATGATCAGAATATTGCAACCTCGTGCTCAGCATCACTGCCATCTTAGATCAGCAAATCCATTGACAACACCACAAGGTCACTTCTGAAGAGCACTACAAAAGTAAGTTGAGATAGCGAAGAAAAGAGCGACCTCCGTCGCAAAAATAGCGACGGTTATTAGTGACCACAGACCCGTCGCAAATATTAGCAACGGAAATGTTGCCGCTAACACGTCGCTAAAACATCCGACCGAAATGCCGTCGCGAAAGTGCGACAGATAAACAGTCGCAAAAATGAGCCACAGCATCTCCGTCGCAAAAGTTTGTGACCGAAAACGACGGTCGCAAAGCTGTGAACGGAAAAGCCGTTGTAGAAGTTAGCAACGGATAATCCGTTGGTATATCCGTCACTAAATAGGAAAACTCGGTGGATTTTCCGTCACTAAATGGGACAAACTCTTGGCGGTTTATTTTGTATCGCTATTCCGTCGCTAATCATAAAGTCACTTTATTAGCTGGTTACCTTATTGCTTTGCTGACAAAGTTAAAGAGTTTCTGTTTGTGTTATCAAGATTCGTGGATCCGGTTTTCATTTGCATGTCAGAAATTACACTATATATATGCTTATATTTAACATACACATCTTATAATATCGCTTCGTAGTTTGGGCATAGTATATATTTTCATATACGCACCTTCTAATATTTAACATAATTATTATACATATATTATCCAGCTCATATATACACGCAGAAGCATTATAATTTACCAAAAATGAAAAATGAGAGGTATGAATGGTTCGTCAACACCCACCAATGGATGTATAGAAGGAATGATATCGTGGCCTTTTCACGGGGAGTTGAAGATTTTCTACAATTTTCAACATTCCAAAGTCCGGGGAATCGGATACGTTATCCTTGCAAGAAGTGTGAGAATTGCAACTTTCTACCGCCTTCGGCGGTATATATTCATTTGTTGAAAAAGTTTCATACCACATTATTACAATTGGTTGGCGGACGGCGAAGTCGGGTATTCATCGTATCAACCAACAGGAGTTACATGTTCATGTTTAAATATTGACCAAACGAATGTTCATGTATTGGGTTTTATCATGTAAATAATGTTGGTTCAAATCAAGAGTTCGATTACGATCAAAATTATGTGGCACCTACAAATTTTGATGTTGCGGGGAGCAGTTCGACGATGCCAACTGAAGAGGCGATATTCTGTGATCGCTTTGTCGAACAATTACGGACCAAAGACACTCCACTGTACGATGGCTCCAGTTACTCCACACTGGCTGCGACTGCAGAATGGTTGAATATTAAGTCCGAAACTAATATGTCTGCGTATGCATTTGACACTGTATCCGATTTTGTTCATCGAATTTTTCCAGAAAAAACAATAAATTTCCTCAAAACTATTACGAGACGAAAAAGGTGACGATGAATTTTCATTACAAATAGAGCATATTGATTGTTGTAGAATGGGATGTATGTTGTTTTGGAAGAATGCTCAACTGAATCGTTGTAAGGTATGTAGTTCAGCACGTTATAAATATTCTGATCGATCGAAGTCTCCTGTTGCAGTATTACGTTATTTTCCACTTGGTCAAAGGCTTCAAATATTATACACGTGTAAGACGACTGCGGAGATGATGACATGGCATGCTACACATGTACCCGATGAAAATCCAATTGGAAAATGAATAGTTTTTACCCGATGTGCAGCGTGCCATGTCATCATCTCTGCAGTCGTCTTACATGCGTATAATCCTTGAAGCCTTTGACCAGGTGGCAAATAACGTAATACTACAACAGGAGACTTAGATCTATCAAAATATTTATACCGTGCTGAACTACATACCTTACAACGGTTCAGTTGAGCATCTTCCTTCCAAAACAACATACCCCATTCTACAACAATGAATATGCTCCATTGGTAATGAAAAATCCATCATCACCTTTTTCGTCTCGTAATAGTTTTGAGTAAATTTATTGTTTTATGGCAAAATTCGATGAACAAAATTGGATACGGTGTCAAATGCAGACGCACACATATTAGTTTCGGACTTAATATTCGACCTTTCTGCAGTCGCAGCCAGTGTGAAGTAACGGAGCCCTTGTACAGTCGAGTGTCGTTGGTCCGCAATTGTTCGACAAAGGGATTACAGAATATCGCCTCTTCAGTTGGCATCGTCGAACTGCTCCCGCAACATCAAAATTTATAAGTGCCACATAATTTTGATCGTAATCGAACTCTTGATTTGAACCGACATTATTTACATTATAACCCAATACAGGAACATTCGTTCGGTCAATATTTAAAAATGAACCTATACCTCCTTCTGTTGGTTGAAACGATGAATACCCGACTTCGTCGTGCACCAACCAATTGTAATAATGTGGCAAAAGAAACCTTTTTTCAACAAATGAATATGCACCGTCGAAGGTGGTAGAAAGTTGCAATTCTCACACTTCTTGCAAGGACAACGTATCCGATTCCCCGGATTTTGAAATGTTGCAAATTGTAAAAAATCTTCAACTCCTCGTGAAAAGGCCGCGGTAGCATTCCTTCTATAGATCCATTGGCGCGCGTTGACGAACCATTCATATCTCTCATTATTCATTTTTTTGCAGATAAATTATAATGCTTCCGTGTGTACATATGAGCTGGAATGTATAATAATTATGTTAAATATTAGAAGGTATGTATGTAAAAAATATATAATATGTCCAGACTACGAAGCGATAATATAAGATGTTTATGTTAAATAAAAGCATATATATAGTATAATTTCTAACATGCAAATGAAAACCGGATCCGCGAATCTTGATAACACAAACAAAAACTCTTTAACTCCGTCAGCAAAGCAATAAATTGACTTTACGATTAGCGACGGAAATTCCAACGCAAAATAAACCGCCCAGAGTTTGTCCCACTTAGCGACGGAAAATCGGCCGCTAACTAACGCCCAGACGTTTTCCTATTTAGCGATGGATATACCGATGGATTATCCGTCGCTAACTTTTACCACGGCTTTTCCGTCACAACTTTGCGACTGTAGTTGCGATGGATTTTCGGTCACAAACTTTTGCGACGGAGATATTGTCGCTCATTTTTTGCGACTGTTTATCCATCGCACTTTCGCGACGGAATTTCGGTCGGATGTTTTAGCGACGTGTTACCTGTTGGGAAATCCGGTCGTACCGAAATTCCGCCCAAGATCCGCCGGAAATAATAAACAGGAGAACACAAAGATTTAACGTGGAAAACCCTCTGTTAACGAAGAGGGAAAAACCACCCGGACAACAAGGCCGCAGAAAATCCACTATGTGAACATTACAATCACACAATTCTTCTACGCTCGCCTACACCCAAACCCGACGACAACGACCCGAAAGTTATTTCACCCGCTAACCCAAACTCTCACCCAAAGGGAATTTTCCTAGAGTTAATTGTTAACACAAATAACTTTCTAATGTGTTGGTGTGTCTATAAATCAGGGTATAGCCCTCCTTATATAGGAGAGGGAACCCTCATGCCTTCTTGTTCTATCCGGTGTGGGATAAACAACAAAGGCACAAACATGGGCCTAAGCCAAACAACCTCCACCTTGTGACTTTGTCGCCTTGACACCTTCACTTGGCGAAGATCCACATAGCTTCCGCTACCATGCTCCACCATAAAAGCATATCCACTTGGAATCACATCCAAGCATTTCTTCGGCCCATGTCGAAATAACCTTGCTGAAATCTATGGTGCAACTTCCACGCTTGGCTTGCCAGGAAGTTCATCAGCCCTCGACACGAAATTTCCACCACACACCTTGCATCAACGCCAAACCAATGCCCGTGTGTAACTGTGGACCCGCTAATAGTAATGCGCCCTCTCTCATGACACTTAGCGACATGTCATAAGGACGCCCTTGTCTCTCTCAGAAAAACTCATCCGTGGAGAGAGAGACAAAATTAGCGTCTTTCTCGGTATCTCCACTTACCGACTTGGAGCTGCTTGCCGAACCTGCTCCACCTTTCAGACAATTTCTTTTCACGTGCCCAGATTGTCCACACGTCCAGCAAATTGCAGCTTGCTTCCCCTTGGAGTTCCTCTTCTTTCCGCCACCGACGAACAAAGCTTGATCTTCCGGTGAATTGTTCCGTCCACCATCTAGCCTTCTCCTCCGCAAGAAGTTTACCGGTGACTTCAGAAAATACAATCTTCTCCTTCCCATGAATCAAGATCGGCTTCATGTGTTCATAAGAAGGTGGAAGAGACCAGATGAGTCTCAACGCCTGATCCTCATCGTCAATCTTCACTCCAATGGATTCCAGCTCCGAGACGATTCCATTGAGAATGCTTAAGTGATCTGAAATACTCTGACCTTCAGTCATCCGCAATGTGTGAAATTGCTCCTTCAGATACACCCTATTCGAGACGCCTTTAGTCTGATACAACTCCTCAAGCTTCTCCCACAATGCTTTTGCCGCCGAAATTCCATGCACGTTTGCAAGAACATTCTTGGCCAGACACAGTCGTATCGCACTTGCCGCTCTCAAATCCAGTTCCTCCCAATCGTCGTTGCTCATTCCAGATTTGCTCCCAGCTGTTTCCTCAGTGCTGCTGGTATCACCGCCTTTAGGAACTTCCTTGCCCTTCAAAGCCTTGTGTAACCCCGACTGAATCAACACATCCTTGACTTGCACTTGCCACAAGCCAAAATTGATTCTTCCGTCGAACTTCTCCACATCAAACCTCGCCAGATTTGAAAATCTACTTCCGGACATCCTTGTGGATTAGCGAACAAGAACTTTGCAGAAAACGGAACAGCAACTCGTCTATCGAAAACCCTTCTGCACTCAAGCTCCACCCGTCGCTAGCTCCACCGCACGAACAAACTAGGTTTAACCTCGCTTTGATACCACTTGTTGGGAAATCCGGCCGTACCGAAATTCCGCCCAAGATCCGCCGGAAATAATAAACAGGAGAACACAAAGATTTAACGTGGAAAACCCTCTGTTAACGAAGAGGGAAAAACCACCCGGACAACAAGGCCGCAGAAAATCCACTATGTGAATATTACAATCACACAATTCTTCTACGCTCGCCTACACCCAAACCCGACAACAACGACCCGAAAGTTATTTCACCCGCTAACCCAAACTCTCACCCAAAGGGAATTTTCCTAGAGTTAATTGTTAACACAAATAACTTTCTAATGTGTTGGTGTGTCTATAAATCAGGGTATAGCCCTCCTTATATAGGAGAGGGAACCCTCATGCCTTCTTGTTCTATCCGGTGTGGGATAAACAACAAAGGCACAAACATGGGCCTAAGCCAAACAATGGCCACGTTTCCGTCGCTAATATTTGCGACGAGTCTGTGGTCACTAATAACCCTCGCTATTTTTTTGATCGCTCTTTCCGTAGCTATCTCAACTTACTTTTGTAGTGTCTAATCATTGTCGTTGATTGTTTGAAAACAAAAAACAAAAAAGACATGCTAAAAGTTCAGTAGGTAGATGGAGCCGTTGTTATCTGAGTTTCACTTTTTGAGAGGTTGGGATAATGCTTTGATGATGTTTCTTGCGAGGCGCCGATCTGTTTTATTCATGAAGTTTTCCAACAATTGAATAATCCGAAGAATAAAGGTAGAGCACTGGCAGATCGTTTTGAAAACAATCCTGCTTTTTCGAACTTGGCAATTTAAATATCCTTTTTATATGACACAACCATTCAATGGAGCTTGCGACAAGTGCATGCAAGAAGAATCAATTGTCTCGCTTTAACACACCCATGCAATGTAAAGTTCATGATATTGGATTATGGGCCTCTTATTTTAAAGAAAATAAATTAGATGGAAATGCATAAAGAGGATCCAAATCTCTAGTGTATGGCTCATTAGGCATATTTTATTTCATTGGTAACATGTTTATTTAACTTCGTAAGCCTTTCCAAAGCATGCGAAAACCCCGCCAATTAACAAACATAAACACACAAATGCACCATGAAAGTTGATATATACAATCTATATGTATATGAATACATTAAATAATAAACTAATAATCATCAAGCAATAATCACGTTCAGCTAATTACCTTTATTTAGTCCCCCCGTCCGTTGATTAATGCGGCTAATGATGAAACCATAGGCGATGAGAAGAAAAGGATCGAAGTTTCCTCTCAGCGCAAAATATTGAAAGCCCTAAGATCATCAAATAACACAGTTCAAGGATGACAATGTTGTTGCTGCTGACATGATCACTCAGATCCATGTAATACAGCCTTTCTCCCATATGTATTTCTATGTAATAGCACCACGCTGAATGTGATGAGCCATGTTTGTGTATAGAATAATGTAGTGTGTCTGAATCTGCTGCAGAGAGTGATTCGAGAGAAACAAAAGACTGAAGAGAAAACTAACACAAAAAAATCCGAGAAAAACTGCTAGATCAGAGAAGAGAAGGAACTGAAGAGCCCATAATGTTGTTTGCTTGAAGGATCAAACCAAGCACTACTGCTAACACTGCTTGGATTCCACATAAGAAATGAGCTAGGATCAGTCTGAGACACATGGTAACCATTTGAAGTCGGATCCGGGTTATTAGGGTTCGAGCTCCGACCCGACCCGAGTTGTTCTGTACTACCCTTCTTACCTCGGTGATAAGGCATCGTCAAATCCTGAACGTTATTACTGTTTCCTTCTTCGATATCGTTCGTCAAACCACCACTGTTATTAGAATAAGCAAGGAGAGAAGCCATCGCTGTTGAAGTGGAAGAATCAAAAACTGATGAAGAACCCAAAAAACCATTAACGTTGCTGGAGAAACCATTTCTGAAATCTATATTATTATCAGGAATAATAAGCCCACCACCACCATCTTCAGCGAGCCCAGACGATGATGATGAAAACCCTATCCCAAGATCTCTTACACAAGGCTGATGAATCTCAAATAATCCAAAGCTATTCTCATCGGAGGAAAACTTCGGAACAGTAGTTGGACCAGAAAACGGAAATCTGAAGTCAAGAGGATTATTCACAGTCTCAGCAGTAGAAACGTTATTGTATTCATATAATAACGAATTATGAGACAGATCTACACGTGACTGAAGAAAACTAGGGTTTCCTGCAGAAGTCGCCGCCGAGATGGAGTCTCCGGCGGCGGTGGACTGCGGCGGGCGCTTGACCCTGTTGTTTTTCCGGCAAGCTCCGCCGACTGGAACGTTCCTCAGCGTTCCACCCCTCGTCCAATAACGCTTGCACGCTTTGCAGAAGTGTCTGGGCTGAGACAAACTGTAGTTGTTGTAGTAACAGAACTTTGTGTTTGAAGAATCACATCTTGGGCATTTGAGAGCTGGTTCTTGACTTGTTCTTTCGACAACCATAGATTTGTCTGATGCTACCGTAGATGATGATGAGGCCATGATGAATCTTGTCTTTCTTTGTGATCATCCACGTTAATATAATATGTATATATATTCTTTCGTACAGAGAATTAGCACATACACAACGAAAAAATTAGAGGTGGGCTGCGAGTGGTTTTTGAGATAGGCGATATTTAGGGTTGAAAATGTACAACACGGAGATGATATTCTTAGACAAAGAGCTACGAAACAAAAGGGATGGGATATGCGTGTTGCTAATATAGACACGAAGAGTTTGAGTACATTGAATGAATCTGTGATGACCATTCGTTTTAGAAGTATAGTTGAGCTAAATGGAAGTCACAATCTGTTGATTTCTTTGTTTTCAATAATTTATTTATCTATATGTCTTGGGAATTTCATGGAATCGTGTGAAACAAAGAGTAAGTGGACAAAGAGCAGGTGGGAGCTAGAATTCTTTGGTACGTTTTTTCAATTGTAAGAGAATGATTTGGAAAGGGAGTTAAATTGTTTTTTTATTTGTTAATTTCACGTGAAGGTTCGCTACTAGCTTCATGTGTAGATTAGTTAACTGATATTTTATGTAAATTAGTAGTTGTTCCTTGTGTAGTTGGTTCCTTGTGTAATCATATATGCCTTTGAGGAGTCGTCCACATTATTCTTTATAAGAGAAAAAAAAAAGGAATAGCAGTAGTAGAGTACAAGTATACAACCTCTTACAAGATTCCTTGGTACTTGGTATACATATATAATTTCCCATTTAAAAGTAACTTGACTATTTGGTGTTTGAATATTATTTGTTGACTATGATACTCTGGTCTAGTTATATTATATGGTAATTCAATCCAAGAGAATCAGTAGTACAAATAAAACCCAATCGATGGGTAAAAATTAATGGGTCCTGAAATCCAATCGTCCCTATATTATTCGCGTTACAGCAGATAACCACGGACTCAACAATCTAGGCTGGTACAGCAAATCCCACTTCAGTTAAAATATTTATATATTTCCCAATCAAATTGTGTTATTCGACCTAGCTTTATTTAGATTCCAAATTGTAATTAATTAATGTTGCAGTTACCGTTGCAGGCTAACAAGAGGGACGGTGAAAAAAAAGATATACACGAGGAGATGAACAATGCTGAGATATTTACTTAGAAGTTTTCATTATAAAACTAATACAAATTGAGGGTGATTCTTAAAACAATTGGTGGTAGGAGAATGTTAGGATCGTGTTTAGAGGGGGGTGAGTAAACATTTAACACTTTTCGGTATTCAGCCGATTAAGGTAGATACTGGTATTTGATATTTTACTGGATGTGGCTTGTGCGAACGTGGCCGGTCGGTTTAGAACCAAGACCAAATTGAAAATATGATTAGTGTTTGTGTGAATGCGAAGAAACAGCAGTTTGTTTCTGGAAGTTCGGAGTTAACTCTCCTACGTCTTTCCTTCTTCCTTAGCAGGAAGGTTCACTACATCTTCAGTTATACAATATGCAGTACAACCTACCCAGCTGAACACAGCTTGATCTAATGAATCACCTAGGCAGTCGTGTATAATAATCCACCTACTTTCAAGAGCTTGTTAAAGTCCCTTGAGAACGACTCACTTACTAACCGACCCTGGTTTACGTACAGTGAGGACAACACCTAAAGTGACTTGCTTAGTCGCTTGACAGCTTAATGCTTTTACACTTGTATTTTCGCTTGAAAGTCGCGAGTGTTTGTCTTCAACATCCCTCTCTCCTTTTTATAGTTGGGCTTGGTGTGGGGAGCCGTTGTGAGATAGCTCTTTGTACCGGACAGTGCATTAAATGCTCTTCACCCAAAATAGGTAATGTCCGGTCTTTGTTGCAGTTCATGTTGTGCCATTTATTCTTCTTTGAGCTTGGCTCTTTATTTCAGCCTTTCATTAAATGTATGTCAGATATCTTCAACTTGTCGCGCCTTGAATAATTTTGAATCTTTGACCACGTGGCACTTCGCTATCTGTTCTCCGGTCTTCACTAATCTTCCGGATACTGTCTTCATTTGATTGCCGGTTTGCACTTGAACTGCTTTCTGTCTGGTTTCACCTATGTTTAACCGGTATACTCAATTGAGTTTTAGTTCAATCACCGAAACTGTTTTAATCTGAATTCTTCAGATTCATGATTCCTGATTCCTAATAGAGAAGAATTTTATTATATGGTTTGAAGTCGTTAATTATTTGATGGAGGACAAAGTCCAACTTACAATATCACAAAAACTATCGTAAAGTATTTGATTTCCTTCGTATTTTTGTGATTAGAATATTCGATTTGATTATAAGTTCCAATAAAGAAATAATTTGTGTTGAGCTTAGAATTATTCCAACAAGAAAGGGACAACATAAGTCAAGTCAGAAACTCGTCTGCTTATCTCAATTTAGCAGAGAACAAGTAGCAAATGAAATGTGAAAGCACAAGTCCAATTGATTGGATTATTGGTGCTAGAATTGCACTCTACAATACTACTTTTGATCGACAATTAGGTTTCCTACTACTAACTAACCCCACTTTCATCGTTAGAAAAATATATAAAAGAATTGAAAATTGTGAATGTCAACTAACTTTGCAATAAATAGACGTCGGAAGGAATGGTGGGCGTTGACCTTGGTCGGCTTGAGAGATTTAAAGAATATGTCGAACCATGTTTATAACAATAAATATATGATTGTAGTTAGAGAGAAGATAAAGCTTAGATTAAAATGAACACTTCGAACTTTCAATGAAGCGGGGGACTCGAGAGTCATTTGACAAGTAGAATACATTTGGTCAAAACGAGTCGATGGATCGGAATTTTTGCAGACCCACAGTCACGCCTATCTATTGTCCCATATGATGGATAATTTGGATTTGAAATTTATTATACATGAATAGAAATGTGTTACTTCTTACTAGACGTGGGCTTTGGGCCGGGCCGACCCGGAACCGGCCCAAAACCGGCCCGTTAGCCCGGCCCAAACCCGGAACCGGTATAACCGGTTCCAGAACCGGTACCCGGCCCATTATATTTGGGCTGGGCCGGTTTTTGGGCCGCGGAACCGCGGATCGCCGGTTCCGGTTCCCGGATCCGGATCCGCGGTTCCGGTTCCGGTTCCGTTCGGAACCGGAACCGGCCCAACGGCTATATAGCCGTTGGGCCAACGGCCTTCTGATATTATTTTTTTTTTTAATTTTTAAACACTGGTAAATTACAGTTTTAGCCCCAAACGAAAAATCTATAAATATCACCTCATTTTAACCATTTTAACTCACAATTACATCCAAATCTCTTCCAAACTCTCTCAAAAAGCTCTCAAAAAATCATCCTATTAATATTTAATATTATTAACATTAATAATTATTTTATTATTACTACACTACACTACTACCTACACACACTCACTTATTATTACCAATAATTAAATTATTATTTTACACTAATGGCGTCGTCATCGAGAAATCCTAACCCTCGTGACGAAGATGTTTATATGGTTTTAGGTCACGCCGACACATTTCGGGGAAATGGCGACACCGACGAGGAGACCGATATACCGGAACCGCAACAGACGAGAGCGACCGACGAGGGACCGAGCCAAGCTTCTACGGCGACGACAAAAAGGAAGCAACAACCGCGTGGTCGGCGGTCTAAGGTATGGAATTTTTTCGATTTAGAAATGGATAAAAATAATGCCGCTTCAGGTACCGCTTATTGCAAAATGTGCCGCCACCCCTACACAATTAAGACCGGACCGAATCAAGGTGGGACGGGCTCGATGAAAAAACACCTCCAGAGCGCGCATAACTTCGGGGACGATCTAGAGCCGGTAGGGACCGAACCCCGACAACAACAAATAAACGTAAGTACGGGTAAGAATTTTGTTATTACTAGGGAAATTTCTAAAAAAGCATTAGTTAAATTCGTAGTTATGTGTGAAGAACCCTTTTGCATTGCGGAAAGTGAAGGGTTTATCGAATTTACGAGTACGATACAACCCGGATTCCATAACGTGACCCGTAAAACCCTTAGGAAATATGTGTTAGAAACTTTTCAGGAATATCAAACTAGCTTAATTAGTCATTTAGCCAACATTACGTGTAGGATTAGTTTGACTACCGATATTTGGACTAATATTACGTCGCAATCTTATTTAGTCGTCACCGCCCATTGGATAGATGAAACATGGACCATGCAAAAACGTATTCTTTCCCTAGATCCCCTAGATTCGCAACATAATGCCACTACGATATCGAACTATGTGTTGAATGTCGTTAATAAATATTGTATTCAAGATAAGATTATGTCTATCACCTTAGATAATGCTAGCGCGAACAACGTAGCGATAGGGATCCTTCGTAGGCAACTTAGGTTACCCTTAGACGGCAAATTATTACATGCTAGGTGCGCTTGCCATATTATTAACTTGTGTGTGCAATGTGCTTTGACGAAGTTTTGGGAGATATTGTAGAAAAGTTTAAGGTAATAGGTAAGTTACTTCGGGAACGCCGCATCGGAACGTCGTGGAAGCAAACCGTCCTTGCCGCCGGCCTCCCGTACAAGAAGTTTCCGTTGCCAGTCCCGACTAGGTGGAACTCGTTGTACCACCTCCTCAGCACCTTCATGCGTTACAAGGACTTGTTGACGCCTTTTTGGAACGAGGCCGCGGTCGGCACCACCTCCAGGTATGAATTACGACCACTTGATTGGGATATTGTAGGTTTGGTCGTGTCTATACTTGAAGTGTTCGCCGAGGCTACGGAGAAATTTTCCGGAGTTCACTACCCGACGTCCCCCTTATTCGTCCCGAACCTATTCGGGATGTGCTACAAGTTCGTGGAGTTTCGCAACAATCCGTACTTGGGTGGTTTCATCCAAAATATGGAGCAGAAGTTCAAGAAGTATTGGGAAACCATCCCAATAGTACACGGTTTGTCGGCCTTACTCGACCCTAGTTGCGGTGTTGATACATTTGATATTTTTTTCGAATATTATGCTCAGTTTCTTGGAAAGAAAGTGGACGACCAAAAGGCGTCAATTCACGCTTCTCTCCAAGAACTTTTTTCTTTTTATGCATCTGAGCAGGGACATAGCGTGGAGCAACCCGTACCAGCGAGCGAAGCCGGTTCGTCGGAAGGAGGCGGCGGCGCAATGGGACTACTACGAAGATTGAAGGCGCAAAAGACGAAGACCAAAACGCGTGCGTCGGGGTCGAACACGAATGAGATCCAGCTCTACCTGAGCCACAACTTCCAGACTCCCGAAGACTTCGACGTTTTGGCCTGGTGGAAGTCGAACGCGACTCTTTATCCGACCCTCTCCGCCGTCGCTCGAGACGTTTTAGCCGTGCAAGCGTCTAGCGTCGCCTCCGAGTCCGCATTCTCTACCTCCGGGCGAATTATCGGCGACAGACGTGCGAGCCTTAACCCGACTTCCCTCGCAATGTTAACATTGTTGAAGGATTGGTATTTGGCCGAATCGAAGAACCGACGGGAGAACGCCATTGACGAGTTCCGTTCTTCCAGTTCGGACGAAGACGAAGAGGCCTCTAACATAGTTTTAATTAATAGTCAAGTCGAATAAATTGTATTTTTTATTTCGAATATTTTTTCCTTTTTTGTATTTTGTAACTTGTAAGTTTTAGATTTATTTTTCTTTCTTTTATGTTTTTATTTGTATTTTTTAGGTAGTTTTTTTTATTTTTTTGTACTTTTCTTATCTTTTTTTTTTGTTTTTTTGGAATAAAATTTTTGGATATTTTCTAAAGAATTTTTTCATATAAAAAAAAATTAAAAAAAAATAAAAAAAAATTTAAACGGGCCGGTTCCGGTTCTGGAACCGGAACCGGCCCGACAGAGGCCCGGGGGTTCTTCTTATTGTTCTGGTCCGATCCCTGGAAAATGGTTCCGGAACCGGACCGGAACCGGAACCGGAACAGTGCCGGAACGGGTAGAACCGGAACCGGTAGAACCGGCCCGGAACCGGCCCGGCCCGGCCCAAAGCCCAGCACTACTTCTTACTAATTACTCCCTCTGTCCCAACAACTTTATCACATAAGTTGACGGGCACGTAAATTAATGTGGCATTATTATAATAGTATAGTACAATGGGGTTAGATATAAATAACTTGCTTAAATTTATAACTTTTTCCTTATTATTCCCACCATTTATAATTTTTACCCGAAAAGGAAAGGTGATAAAATTATTGGGACGTTCAGAATGGAAAAATGTGATAAAGTTAGCGGGACGGGAAGTACTTTTATCATTGCCAATCTAGTAATCCTTTTTCTGGTTTTTTCTTGGGACGATTGGATTTCAGACCCCATTGTATTTTTAAATCAGTGTCCAGGCCCATGTCAGAGGAAAAATAGTTTAAAGGACCCATTTCAGAATTTAAGTTAGAATTAAGGTTGTTGGACGAAAATACCCTTATAAAAGAGTAGTTATGAAGTGTTACCAACGCCCCAGTTCTGTTATCAAATTCCAGTATATTTGTTATCAGTTATCGTATAACAAGAAGTGTCACTCAGCACAAATATTGTGTTATTAGATGGATAATAAGTGTTATTAACAGAATAAAATGAGCATTTATTTGGGTAAAAGAAATCAAATTAAAAATTTGAATTATAATTTTTTTTTCGAATTTGTTTTTTATCGAATCAATTATTCGAATTAAAAAATAATAATTCAAATTACTCGAATTTTTTTACTCAAAAAAAACTTGTACCGCTTCTCTGTTCAACAGTACCACTTCGTGGGTCTACAAAATATTGTACCACTTTTCTTTTCAATAGTATCACTTCATGGTCTACAGTACCACTTTTTCTCTGTTCAACAGTACCACTTCATGGTCTACAAATGATGTACCACTTCTCTCTATAATAGTATCACTTCACGGGTCTACCGTACCACTTCACTGTTCACAGTACCATTTGATGGGTCTACAGTACCACTTCGCTGTTCATCGTACCACTTCATGGGTCCACGGTATCACTTCATGGATCTACAGTACCACTTCATGTACAGTCTATACCACTTCTTCATGGTTGCTTTGCTCGTTTGAAGAAGACACTGACAGTGATTCGTAATTCTTTTTGCTTATTATGGGCAAATATGTTTTTTTTCATGGATTAGGTCCTTATTTCCAAATGAAACTTAAACTTAGTACTTATATCTATATGAAACATAAATAGGGTCTGAAATGAAAGCAAAACCTACTAAATGGGCCTGACATGTAATTACCTCTTGTTTCTTTTATCTTTTGTACATTAGTAAATCAGTCTAACTACACTTGGGTCAATCGCTAATCGGGCCTTTAGCCCACTCTTCGATATCTCTTCTATTAAGTTTGCAGAAAATAGAATAAAAAGGCAATCTATTCTTCCGTATCATGTTGGAAGGAAGCAACCAAATACCATTACATTTTCAATTGAATAAATTTAGAAAGGCCATGAAAAAATAAATACAAACCGCAATTACCAAGATTTCTTATCTTTAAAGTATTAATTATTTGTAAAAAGAAAATACATTTTGTTTCAATGAAAATGTAAGTAGCTACAATATCCAACACGAACTTGGGTAATTCAAAACTCAAAATACGTTAATTCGCGAAAACAAACGAGAATCAAACACCAAACCACAACCATGCCACAAGACAAAATTAACGTACAATATATATATATATATATATGTAATATATATGATATAACTGGACATTATTATATATACATTCAACCATGAGTTACTATGACTGTCTGATTCAGCGATGTTTGCTCCGAGTCTCATCACTGTAGAGCCTGCGACAGAAGAACATTAGATAGAGATTATGCAGTTAGAATATTAATAATCGCATAATTAAAAGATGATATTGTATTAAGTAAATCATTAATTTATTACATACCAATCATAGACAGTAGGAGAGTTGGGCTGCTGTGGCTTGTCAAAGTAAGAGGATCCCAAATCCTTCGTAGCCAAGTTGCTCCCAGGGTGGAACACGCTCCGCCACACGTTCTCCCTACGCGCCGCCGACTTCGGCGAAGGTGTCCCCGGCGTCACTGGACTCGCCGGCATGGACAGCGATTTCTGAATGCTACTGCTTCCTTCTCCTCCGCCGATATCTTCCCTCCCATATAAACATATATAGTCAATCGTTCAGTCATTCATTCAACATATAACCAATCAAGATTCTTGATTTTCTTTTACGTACTCAAAGAACAAACAAACCTTTGATGTTGAGAGGTTTTGCAGTGAAGTTTTTCTTGAGGTGTTTGAGGCCACGTTCGGGGATAGGCCCAGCAACGACGTCGTCCCAAAGCTGATCGAGCAACACCATAATCTTCCTTAGTTCTAAATCTTCGTTGAGTGAAGTGAAGTGTGTGAAGAGTTGTTCGTGCTAATACATAAATAGAGGCGAAGTGGATTAGTATGCCAAAAATTATTTTCTTTTGCTATCTCCAGGCTACGTTCTTTACTATGTACAACGCGAAAGGATATCTAGTTAGTGCCAACTGCCAAGCTTAAGATGGAGTGGCGATTCTGAAAATAGAGTGGAAAATTTGAGAGAAAAGCCAATCGGATAAGGATGGATATGACTTGGGCTGGGGCCCAGCGTACTGTATGGGCTGCTATGTTACAATCAACATAAATGTCAAGGTATTATTATTACTATACTATGGGTTTGGTTAATTGTCCTTTTCTATCATAAACAGAACCCGCCCATAGGTTAAGAATTGAGGATGACTTATTTAATTATATAATTTGTTGTCCTATAGAAGGCAATGATGATGTTATTATGATGATGAATGATGCCGGCCAATGTTTGATATGATATGCAATTATTAATGAAATTGCAGTTGGATTGGATTGGATGTCATTTTCTAATAATTCACAATCACAAGAAATATATTACCTCAATAACTCAATTCAAATGTTCAAAGAGAAATTCGTTGATCCTTTTCTAAATTCACGAAGAGGTCTCCAAACAAACTACATGATATATATATATTAGTGAGGGCAAACTACATGATATATTTCCAAGCAATCTGCAAAAGCAACCAATAAAAGAGGTAGTGAGGGCAAAGATTAAGAATGCCACAGGTTTATACAATACAAGAGCCAGACGTGAATCATTTAGCAACAGCCAACCAATTCAAGTTCATAATTCCAACCCAAATTATGATACACAAAACCAAATATAGGGAAAAAAAAAAAAAAAAACTAGTGATGTCATAAATTTAACAGCAACAAACTTACCACGGATTTCTGCTCAATTAAGGCATCTTTCCCCTCTGCTGTGTGTATCAGAAAAGGTTCAAACAACTGCAGTTAAGAGCAAAACCTAGATAGAGTTCATGCATCGTATATACGGTTTAGATTTAGAGTGTAAGGACCAAAACCCCGGTCGCAATGGTTCTTGGAGATCTGAGGCGTGTTCCATCGAACCAGATCTATGCGTGTGTGTGTGAGTCGCTCGGCGCACGTCACAGAACCAAAATCACTTCTTTTAGATCGATTTGCGCTGTTAAATTCTTTCGCTTGGTTGAGCTTCGTCGACTGCATTGTGTCCCACGTTCGATCAATCCTGAAGATAAAGAAAGCAGTTTTCCCTATTTGTTTTCCCCGAAACACTAGCAAATGCAGAATATGGCGTGGCATGGCATTCAAAATGATATTCGATAATATTCACACCATTCTAGAATTGCTGCTACAAAAAATATTGGTAAAGAGCTAAATGAATCACATCACAGCACACAGCAAATGGGCAGCACAAACAGATTTTATAAGCATTGGTTAGTCCTATAGAATACAGGGTAAGGATTTCACCGTATAAAATTCTGCATGAAGCCAACAAAATTTAAGTTTTTCTTTTCCAATTCGAATCAGCAATAGCTGATATTGCTATTGAGATTCACTATACTATCCCCTTTGTTCCAATTACTGATGAAGCTCGTAAAAAAGTTCCAAGTCCAAGCTTAATGTTAAGAAGACAAAGCTTCCACTTGACTGGAAAAAAAAGAGCCAACTCTCCAGGTAGACATGCCCAACTATAACCGTAACCGGCGGTTGAACCTTGTAACCGCCGGTTACGGAACCGCCGGTTACGGTTATAAACCGTAACTGGCAACAACCGTAACCGGCCACCGCGAACGGCCGGTTACGGGGCGGTTGGTCGATTTGACCAACCGCAAACCGCCGGTTGTCAACCGCCGGTTAGGCGGTCAACCGGCGGTTGACCAATTAAAAAAAAAATTCAAATTTCGAATTTTGAATTTGCCGCCTACGGTATATTTCAAAAAAAAAAAAAAAAATTTAGCCGTGTAACCGGCGGTTTGTCGGTCAACCGGCGGTTAACCGGACAAACCGCCGGTTATAACGGCTATAATTTTTTTTTTTTTAAATATATGTCTCTCTCTCACTCTCTCTCAGTTCTCTCTCTCTCACTCTCGTCTCTTATCTCTCTCTCTCGCACTCTCTCTCTCTCTCTCTGAATCTCTCTCTCTCTCTCTCGCTGTCTCTCACTCTCTCTCTCGCTGTCTCTCTCTCTCGCTGTCTCTCTCTCGCTGTCTCTCTCCCGCCGCCGACCACCTCCCGCCGCGCCGCCGTCCGCCGACCACCTCCCGCCGCCGACCACCTCCCGCAGCCGCGACGCGCCGCCGCCGGCCACCTCCCGCAGCCGCGAGCCCCGACCACCGCCCCACCACCGCCGGCGTCCCGCACCACCACCGCCTCGGCACCACCGCCGCACCACCACCGCCCCACCACCGCCCCACCACCGCCCCACCACCACCGCGCCGCCGCTGCAGGCTGCAGCCACCGCCCCACCACCGCCGGCGTCCCGCACCACCACCGCCGCACGTCACCACCACCGCCGTGCCGAACCGACCACCGCCGCCGCCGCCGTGCCGCACCACCACCGCCGCACCACCGCCGCCTTGGTATCCTCTTGTGGTCCTTTTTAGTTTTTTATCTAACCGTATTTTTCCCGTGTGTAGATTTTTTTAGATGGATCGTGGTGGTGGCCGACGTGGTTCTCGTGAATCGAGGGCCAGCAAAGGGAAGCAAGTCGTTGGTAGTTCATCGCAAGATGACTACCAACAATATGACCCGAACGAGTTCTTGGATTTGGATATCGCCGACGTGCTCGGCGACGACTTAAACGAGGAGCAGGCCCAGTTCGAACCATCACCGGGAGCAAGCTCGCATGCCGCGCAGGGGCAACATACGGAGGCGGAGGAGGAAGCGCCTACGCAAACCGGCGGCGGCGCCGCCCGACGGTTACAGTCGGACATCTTCGCGGTACACTACAGGAAGGTACCTACTAGTATAGTTAATCAATTTAAAGCTATTTGTAATTACTGTGGTAAGGAGTATAATTTTAGAAAGGGGGGCGGATATGGGTCAATGAATTCCCATCTCCGTTCGAAACACCCGACTAAGTTAGGGGTAGCACAAAACCAACAGCAAATGTTCGGCGGAACGGACTCGTCCGCGTCGGGACCGGCGGTCGGGAGCGGAAGCGCAACGTCGTTGTTTCATTACAACGAGGACGTTGCGCGACGGGAGCTTGCCAAGTTCGTAGCCGCGAAGCACCTTCCATTTCGATTTGCCGACGATCCGATCTACGAGCATTGGATCAAGACCGCGTACAACCCTCAGGCGAAGAAGATTTCGAGGAGCACCCTGACGCGGGATACTAGGAAGACAGTACTTGCGCTTAAGCGCGACTTAGTAGCTTTATTAGGTAGTTTAGGAACTTCCGTGTCGATTTGCTCCGATATATGGAGCGATCATTGGGAACATGTCGACCAAGTGGCTCAAATATTTTTTTGAGTTACCGGATGTCTTCATTATAGCGAAGATATTGGATCCGAGATGGCGTTTAGAGGGTACGGGTAGACTACTAGAATGTTACTATACGAAGGTATCGTCGGGTAGGGTAGTCGATAGCATTTATTGGCAGAGCGTACTCGATCGAGCGCATAGCTCTTTAAAGGATCTCTTTAAAGAGTATAAGCCCGATTTCGGCCACGACTCGTCCCGATCGGCATCGGGATCGGGGCGCGGTCAATCTAGCTCTACTAGTAGTCGATCTTCTTCACGATTAGCTGACTACTACGACATTCTCAACGCAAACAAGCGTCCAAGGTCCTCCCAAAACCCCTACATAGAACTCGATAACTTCATGTCGACGACTTTCGAGTTCGAGGACGAAGATGAGTTCAACGTCCTTAGATGGTGGTCGAGGGTGTCGCCAACGTATCCGACGTTGGCGAGGATCGCTCGGGAGATCCTTGCCGTCCCGGTATCGACCGTCGCGGTGGAGCATGCTTTTAGCATGGGCGGTTTGACCTTGAGCGAGAAGCGTTCGAACTTGAGTGTCGACAACCTCGAGTACCAATGTCTTCTCGACGATTGGACTCGAGCGGAGTATCGCACCCAAGACGAGCGTGCCAGCGACTCGCCTGACGACCTTTTGGAGGACACCACCGGCACGGAGACGAGCGGCAACGGCGGTGGCGACGGTGATGATTATTAGAGGCATTCGGCGAGGCGTGGACTCCACATCAACCAACAAGCCCGAAAAAAGATAAGTATCCAACTATTATATTTTCTTTTTTTCCGTACAAATATTTATTATGTTTATATTGCTAACTAATGAATTGTTATTTTCAGGTGCTAATTTATTTAAACAATCCTATTACGACGACGAAGCCCGAAAAAGATAAGTATCCAATCCAACAACTTATTTTTTTTTGTACAAATATTTATATGCGTTTATATGGCACACTAATGAATTGTTATTTTCAGGTACTAATTAATTTGAACAAGGCTATTGCGACGAGTCACGACTCACGACGAAGCCCGAAAAAAGATAAGTAAATATTTCTATAATTGCATATTGTACTTCTTTTAAAATTATATAATGTAACTCATGCATGTTTATGCATTTTTTTATAGGGAAGAAGATTACGAAGAAGAGGGGTTTCCGCGAGTGCAGTGCAAGTAAGTTAGCAACGTGTGATCTCCGGATGCTTTAACGGATCATAATTGACAGTTGATTCGTTAAAGCTCCTGAGATCATTCGTGCTTTCTCCCATGCACTGCACCTGCACTGCTGTAAATTGGCACAACAAGTGCAATCAAGTTAGCAACGTGTGATTTCAGGATACGTTGACGGATCGTACTTGATAGTTGATTCATCAGCGTTCTTGAAATCATTCGCTGCTTCCCCACATGCACTTGTTTTGCCGATACTTCAAGATTTGCGAAGATTTGCAAATGTGGCTTAGCACGTGATGGGCTTCAATCAAGCTAGGCGATTGGACTTGTTGAAGCCTTTCTCGTACAAAGCGACTTCAAATTTGCGTAGATGTATTGTATTGTATTGTAAATTTGTAATTTGTTATTTAAAATTTTGTCTACAAATTGTGTGTTGTACAAGTACAAGTTCGTTATAAAATGTTGTAGATTTTTTTAATTGTCTTACAAATTATATAGTAGATTACAGGATTTCGATACATAATTCGATCAAATAATATACTAAACCTAACTAACTTTATTAAAACATTAAATAAAAAATAAAATAAAAAATAAAAAATCGGCGGTTGGAACCGCCGGTTAACCTTAACCGGCGGTTAACCAACCGCCGGTTACTCTAACCGTCAACCGGGGGCGGCTAACCGGCAACCGCCCCCGGCCGGTTAGACGGCGGTTAGTCCTTAGGACTAACCGCCAACCGCCGGTTCCCAACCGCCGGTTACGGTTAACCGGCGGTTGGGCATGTCTATCTCCAGGTAAGTTCTTTCAAGACCAAGCTCCGCCATTTCGAATAAATGTACTTCTACTCTTCGTTGAGTGACGTCTGAAACATATCTATCATATATGTAATAAGGCCACAACGTTTGCTTTACATCTGCCCCAAAAAATGGGACGTCTGCATCGTTCCAATTTCAGCGTTCACTAGACAAGAGCAGAAAAATAAAAAGAAAAGAACTCTCTCTCGCTTCTCGCGACAAGAACAGGAAAAAAGAGGTGGAATCCCTTCTCCCCCTCCTCCATTAATGGAGGAGGGGGAGCTCATTTTGTTTCATTTTTGTTTTTTCCTTTTTGTCCTTTTTCAGTATTTTGGCTTTTATCCCTTTTTACTTGCTGTAATCCCACAATTGTCCCGCCTCCAACCCTCAACGTCCTCAAGTCACATCCTCATCTGCCAACACTGCTCTGAGTCTCCTGATTTAGGAGCTCGAGTCTCCCCATATGAGAGTTGTTTTCTCCTCATGTAGGAGTTTTCCTCTCCATTTATTGGAGGGTCTCTCCGAAGAACACAAGAAACTTGAAGTCGAAGCCTAAAGGCAGTGAAGAATATTGTAGATCTGCCTTAATAGTCATTTGCGTGATAGGTTCTTTAGTTCTTTGGGATGAAGTTTCGTGTTTCTTGTATTCTTTCCGCATTTTACTTTCTTTCTTTGGTTGTCATTGCTCATTTGTGAGGCTTTATTCTCTACAGAATTATGATACCGGAGAGACCTCATTGGGCTATTTAGCCTATAGAAAGTTGTTTCTGCTATGAAAACTACCGTTTCGAAAAAAAAAAAAAAAAAAAAGTGGGGCGTCCACACAACTTATTGCCATCCCTAAGCATGTTATGATAAAGCCTCATAACATTGTTAGTTTGAAAGAGGATCACATGGAAAGTTCATATGATAATGATATGGAATGTGAGACTTCATTATCTCAAACTTTTGAATCAAGCTACATCTTAGTACTCTAAACTAGATCAAGTCATGGATTAGATCATGTTTCTTGAGCTAGACAGAGAAACAAAGGTTACCTCCTAACTTGAACTTAATTCAACTACACATACTGAAATACAGTATGCTCCCCTTCTAAGGAGAGTTCTATTTCCCCATGACATGACTTGATTTCGTTCAAGTCATTATACCCTGGTTACTCTAAAAGGACCCATACTGCTACCTTAACGATAATACGCAAGCCTACAAAAACAATCAGTTCCCTTCCCCATTCGTCTCCGAACAGTAATTAAAGAAAAAAATTGAAATGAACATAGCATAGATGAAAAACCTTCTTATGCAAGTGACGAGTAAGAAACATCCAGCTTGCTAATTACAAAAGATCGCCATAAGTTACTCATGTTTCTGCAGATATTCAATAGACTAAAACAGAAACCAAGACATTGAGAAGAATGAGAAAGAGAATTATACATTTCACCGGCCACGATCAACTGTGGACAAAGGACGAAGGGAAGGTTGATGTGCCCTCGGGAGAAGAGTTTCTTTCCAGAGATGCCTCGGAATATGTACAGAAACTACGGTTCAGTAAATCAATGTTTCCCATACCTTTCGATATGTGCCTGTAAAAGATGTCGGCCAGATATCACCAACACTGGCCTATTATATATATAATATTTACTTAATCACTCGGTGAATGAAGGAACTGACCTCAACTAGCTTAACGAGTTTCTCGTGCGACGAAGAAAGATACAGTTTAACTGACTCGGGTGTGCTAGGAAATTGGTCATCTTTAATTGAGCAAAGAACCTTGTCGACGGACTTTTTAACTACCACTTTATGAGCGTCTTTGCTCATAAGGCCCTGGCGCCAAGTTGGTTTTACCAAATCCTTCACATATTCTACAAGTGTGGCATGAAAGCTTTTGAAAGCTTTCGCTTGACTTTGCTCCTCTATGGCAGTACCAACAGCCATTTCATTGGCTTTTCCAGATTCAGCAACCTTTGGATCAGAGTTAGACCCCTGTCTTCGATCATCAGCTTTCATCCTATCAACGTAACTCGAATCTGAAAAATTACGTTTCGCAGCATCGCCAACATTGGAAGAACGTAATTTCTTCACCTCTTTCTGACACTTGGGGGATTTAGGACAAACACTTCTTCCAGTTGATCCTTGGTCAGAGGAAGAGAATTTCACCTGAACTTCTTTAACAGGACTTGGCTCAAGACAATCTCGTACGGGGTCGTAGAGACTTATTTTCGATAATAGATTACGTGTTATGGGATGCGATGGGCGGAAGGGAGTAGATGGCTCCCAATCATCAGAGTTAACCTTAGTCTCATCCATCCTTGGTGCCGCCGCCTCTGTAGAAAAATGTTTTCTTGAGATGTTTTCAGCTCCAGAACCAGAAACAGGGGGATCGCTTGGTTTCGATGGGGATGAAGGAACGTGTGGCCTTAGAGGGGCCCCAAAAAAATTCGAGGAGGCAACAGCATGGTTATTCCAGGAAGATGAAGCACCCCATGAATGGGGATAGGAAGACAACGCAAACCCATCATCAGTGTGCATTAAGTTACTTTTTCTCACAGTTAGTCCCTCTAGCCTCCCAACAGAAGAAATATTCATGTTGAAATTATCGTTTGGAGCAGCAGCGAGACTAGATAAATATCCACCGTATATACTCGGTGGTGCAGCATAGTAAATTCGACTGTTTGAGTATAAGCTCGGTCCAGAAACCTCTGCAGCGATCTGTAGAGAAGTACTGCACAGCCCATCTTTTTTATGGTTAACAAACCTAATATCCTCACTGTGCAGGTTTAGTCTTTCCCCACTCTGCTGGGATGGGATACACTCTCCTCGATTAGGTGGAACTGCCAAAATGTGCATTGATCTTTTAAGAACATCTAATAATCACTTAAAGTAGCGGTATTTTCTAGACCTATCATGGGTCTGGAGGGTAATTTAATGTGAAACAAAGGTATTCCTTTACCTTTCCAATCCAAAACTTCACTTGACCCAGCTGCAGCATCAGATCCACTCCTAATGTGGAGAAACCTACAAGAGCTTCCCTTGATGCACCAACCTTTGGCATGGAATTCGCATGCTTTTTTATATTTTTTGCTCGTTCCGTCATTGTCAGATATAGGGGATGATTCTCTCAATCTCACAGGTGGAGAGCTGACGAACCTAGTCAGCATTGGATAACATCAGTAAGCCTTTTCAGTGAAATTACGGCGTTCCTTTTTTAGCAATTACAGTAAGAATTGGAGATTGACCTTGGCACATCAGTCGTTCCTAATGTAGGAGCTTCATCTCGAACAACAGAAGATTCTATCGGAACATTGTGATTTTCCTTAGAAGCATCGGGCGTTCGAGATCCTGCAGTGATATCTCGAACAACAGGAGTTTCTAGTGCATCGGATTTCGTGCTGTTATCAGGGGAAGCTTTTGGCCCATTATTTACATCGGTTCTGTCCCCTGCAAGAACCCCATACCTATCAGTTCCAAGTAAAGTTATGCTATAAAGTTCAAAATGGACGATGTGAAGGGCAGATACCCCAGTATACTCTATTTACAACTTTCTAATATTTCAATCACTAAATTCAAAAGGCCATCGTAAGGACATGGGATCATTGTCTATATCTAGCTCTTCTGAGCATGCCATTTACTTAATAAGTTATAATCCACTATAGAAGCATAAATATAGAGAAATCACTAGCAAAGCATACAAACTTAAAGTGCGAACAGTAGTTAAGTCATGATATTCAAAAGTTAAACAGGAATTTCTATTCTCTATCTCCGTCGAAAACATAGTAGTAGCTCAGGATAGCCTCACCTCAGATGCATCGCGGGCATGGCTGACGTTAGGCTGAATTGAAAGTGTATAAAACAAGACCCTATTGTTTTGGGGTTTGTCGTGTTATGCATTATGCCCTATATAGGCTACGACCAATGGTCACGTGACCAAACTACTTGGCAATCATCCGAGTCATGGTAAAGGTTCTCCATCGAGATTTAGCGGAGAATTGGACTAATCGGACAATGACAGTAGTCCGCGGTACAATCCATGAACAGAAGAGAAAGCACTCAAAGCTTCTCAGTATTAGAATCACAAAAGGGAATGATGATTCGATGAAGTGTGAATTTCCAAAAAATGTGGAGGATTCCTAAACTAAAATGTTTTACCATGTACGAAAGCATGAGTATTACCAACCCAATTCTTCTAAATGAACTAACTAGTTAGCTTCCATCATTCGGTACTCAATCCCAGCAAAAGACACTCAATTGCGCAAAAATACTATAGATGAAAACCCTCTCAAACATCATAAAATCATAAGAAACGAAAAAGTATGTCAATTCCCTGCGAAAACGTGTAAAATCACTAACCATTTCACGTCATTATTAAAAACAGTAAAAAAACAAATGTTTGCGCAAGAATACCTGGAAGACCACAGCTGCACCGTCCGAAATCATATTAATCATTTATTGGTAAAAAACCACCAAAACACCACCCAGAAATAAAATAAAAGACGGAGGTCACAAGCTTACCTTTCTCTTGATTCTCATCGCGTACAGGAGTCAAATCGACTCCATCGCCAGATCCTTTAGCTCCTCCCTCTGCTTCCTCTACCTCGTCCCCGTCCTCGTCTACCTCGACTTCGACCTCCTCTTCGACCTCAATTTCCTCGTACTCCATCTCCATCGCTAGATTTCCATTCTCTATCTCTGTAGAATTGTAGCTAAGGATAGCCTCACATGCCCCGCGGGCATGCACCGACGGGTCCAGAGGGGGGTAAGAGGGGTCGACCGAACCCCGGCGACGGGCGCTACAAGGGTTGTGGTTGATGGCGTCGGCATTGGTATTTTATTCACAAGATTCGTGCAAGAGGAAGAAGATTAGAAAAGGAACATTAAATTGCAGTCCCCTTAGTGGGCCCAATATTTATTGGGCTATATTTTTAAAACTATCAAATTAGTAATTACTATAAGACTATTCGAGTTAAATTTACCAAAATTTATTAAATCGGGCATCCCACATCTTTCGGACATTTCCTTATTTAGCAAAAAAAAACTATCACAAACAATCAATATTAATAATATTAAATATTCTTAAAAGACGTGCCAAAATATACACTTTTTTACCTTTTCATCACATTATATTATTAAAATATTCATTTTCATAATTCTCGTGCCAACTCCCAAATGTCCAAAACCGTTTGGGACAGAGGGAGTAGTAACTTCAACATATCTTTACACATACATACCCATTTATATAAAAAAACAAATTTGTAAATCAGACCCCTGCCAGATTTTTTTATATGCAGGTACCTGTTAGAATAAAATTTTTACACATTGGTAACCGTTTCACCGCAAGTACGTAATAGAACACATTTAGGTAGCATATGGAAACATATTGTGGACGTTATACAGTGAGAAAATGATACATCATACAACACACATTGAGGTACCATGTAGACCGTATATAGGTACCATATATACGGGTGACATAGAACTTAATACGCATACAGAAAGATACGTCAACGCTGGGAAAATGGTACACACAATCAAACGGGTACTTATATGAAAATTTTTCTGACAGGGGGTTTGACTTGCAAAAATTTTATATAAATAGGTACTTTTCTGTAGATACACCAAATTTCAATAATACGAGAATCAACTTTAAATGAAAGAGAGGAATTAAATTTTATAATAATATTACTTTTAATATAAAGTATTTAATAGTTTAAAAAAATCAATTTATTTACTGTGATTGTTCTCTATATTATTTTACTTCTATTTAATATCTTTATGATGAATCATATTCATAGATAATGTTAACATAATTTCATTTCAAAAAGATAAAGTAATCCAACCATGATTTTAGTGCAATTTAAATAAGTAGTAAAAACGGCGTATGTGTACATTTTAGCAATTTGAATTATGTTAAATTGTTTTAATTTTATTTTTATTTTAACCAAAATATGTTCCATTACATTATAAAATTTATTTTCATGTTATGAAAACATCATTTTGAAAGTATTTTTCGACTCTTTCAAGTTATAACTTCTGATTATGTCACTCTTATAATTTGTTATTTCTTCTTGTATGTAATATATGTCATGAAAATTTTATATAACACACATTGTGATTTACAAAGAGCTTGTCGTTTTGTTTAAACGTTTTATTTATCTCTAAAGTTATAACTCATAATTCTATTATTGATTGCAATAAGAAATTAATTTTCATATGTGTAATAAACATCTACAAAACGTATATAACACATTTTGAAGATTAGACCACGGAGTAGACGTTGCTTATATTTTAAATTTATTCTTTGATTCCTGCGTTGTAATGTATCATTTTGTCATTGATAACAATATGTAATAAATCATGTAAAAATGTAAGAAAAAAGATTTTATTGATTATACGAAGAACTAGACATTTCTTATGATTTCAATGTTTGATCTAAACTTATTGTTCCTTCATTAATTAAAATTAATTAAAATATGTAATTTATTATCAGGTATATAATAAACATACACTAGTACAGAAACAGGAATTGGCATCGGAAATATGGGCGTCCGTTGTGGAAAAACGGACGCCTATACTACCCGTGAGACATTTTTATTTTTGTTTTTGTTTGTGTGGTACTATGGGCGACTGTTGTTAGCTAACAACAGACGGCTATAGTCTATGGGGACACAGGGGCGGACCTACGTAGGGGCTCGGGGGTGGACCACCCAGCCGCCGGAGTGGAAGAGCAGTACAGGTCATATACTTGACCCTGCGCGTCAATGGAGTCTTGTGTCTGGAGGAAGAAGAAGATCAATTAGGTTAAGTGATGTTATTTATGATGTTGGGCTTTGTTGGGCCATGTCTGTAAATAATTCTTTTTAACATTTAGGCATTTATTGGGCTTTACGCTGTCGACCATGCTCAATAATGCTTGTGAATGGAAAATAATAGTAAGCCCATTATTATTAGAAAAAATCGACAAAATAAATAAAAAATGATAAAAAGATAAAGCCCATTATTATGATACTTTTATATATTTAAGATTGTTTCAACTTTGCATATTCAAAACATCTTAGTTGTATTTTTTATTATTATGCATGAATCAAATAAGTGGGTTATTCGAAATCAGAATTGTCTCTGAAAGTTAATACACCTTTATCAAATAAGGAAGTCCTAATACATTATTGATGATCGACATTTATCGGTAATTCCCATTACACAAACATCGATTTCCGTCGTCGACCAATTCTATGATCCCATCGATGGGCTGTGTTTCTAGGCGATAAAGATGTGAGAGACTACGATCTCCGAAGCTTGAAGTCCCAAATTGTCCTCGTCAGCCAAGAACCCACCTTGCTCGCGGCGACCATATACGAAAACATAGCCTACCGAAAGAAGAACGCAAGAGAATCCGAGGTCAGAAAAGTCGCCATGCTCGCCAACGCCCTCGAGTATAAGGTCGTATAATGACTTTATGGCTATGAGGGGTCAGATTGCTTATTACAGCTAGGTGGCTCAATGCGCAGGGGAGTACATGTGAAGGGGAAGTGTAGTGTAAATGGAGATATCGAAGCTAAGTTGTTGAAATTTGTTCAACTTATGGCAGCACAATCTGCAATTGTAATATTTAAATGAGTTATTGAATGTGTTGTAGAAAACGAATAGCAAGACCTTAACATATTATGTTAATCCCATGAATTCATACTGTTGTCATTTTCTTCTTGCCTCAGAATCCCGACGTATTTTTCCTTTGAAATTCTAGTGGAAAGCTCCACTAGAGATTTTCTGGGCGCCAAAACTCATAATGAAAGGATACTACACTAGCATATGTTATTGTATTACAAGCATATATATTGGTACTACAAATGTCTATAAATTGGTACTACAAATTAACGTGGGCGTTTTTCGACATTTTTTGGTTCGTGACTATGATACCATAGTTACATGTACTATATTGATCATTTGATATAAATATTGGTGGGTTAACATTTAGAATTGAGGATTATTACATTGAAACATCAATTTTCTTTCTACTTATATGATACGGGTAACATCTTACTATACATAATCAAGATTCTTGTTTTACTGGAAGTTAGTATTTATGTTTTACGTTACCTCGTGTTTAATTTTTATTACGTGCTATATTTCGGAAGTTCTCATGCCTTATTTGCACAAGAATCAACATATTTTCAATAAATAAAAACGTGTTACAAAAATGATACTACAAGTAACCTATGATACTTCACTAGCTTATCTTATGGTACTATAAACATCTATATATCGGTACTACAAATATCTATATACTGACACTACAAGTTTGGATAAGCGAGTAACATTTGCATGGTACTACATTAGCATATGTTATGGTACTACGAACATCTATATATTGGTACTACAAATATCAATATATTGGTACTGCAAGTTAGGGTAAGCATTTTTCGATGCCGTTCGGATTTTTTGGTCCATGACTATGTTATCATAGTTATATGTACTATATTGATCATTTGATATCAATATTGGTGAGTTAACATTTAGAATTGAGAATTATTACATTGAAACGCCAACTTTCTTTCTACTTATATGATACTTATATCAAGATATTTGTATATTGGAAGTTAGTGTTTATGTTACACAACTTCTGTTCTGTCGCTGCAGGCACGCCTGACGTTAGGCTGAATTGAAGGTACGTAGAATATACACAAAAGCCTATCGTTATTAGGGTTTGTCTGGTTTGATCGTATTTTGCATTATGCCCTATATAGGTTACGACCTCCTCTTCGACCTCGATTTCCTCGTACTCCATCTCCTCGTCGTTGTCGTTGCCGCCGCCACCGTCAATTGAGCGGGGAACAGAAGGGTTTGGAGGTTGTGCAGCCGTCAAAGGCGGCAGAGGCGCTAAAGCCGAGGAAGAAGCCATAATGGTCCTTTGGTGGCTGTATTGCACGCCTAAATCTGTGATTTGGATACTGAAATTAAAAAAACATGCGACTTTGTGAGAGAAAATTTATAGTGGAAGTCTCATTGCCAACGTTTTCAAAGTGATTTTCTGGTAAATCGGATAATTTAATAGTTTTTGGTTTCGATTTTTCAATCAAATAGTAAAAATACGGGATCGCTTTTCAGAAATCATTTAATATTAAATATATCGACATTTGTCGTGTTGGAATGTAAACGTCAGAACTCCTTTTGAGATAAATTCCAATTTTTCCATTTTTCTTTCCATTCCAACTCTGTCTTAAATGATTAAATACACATTTCAACGATAAATTTGAGGTCTTTGTTCCATGTGTACTTATGTAAAAAAAAAAACTAAAATCAAATTTTTGTGAATGATAAAAATTAATTTCATCAACATGTTGAATGAATTTGATTTTGCATTACATTCTCAACATGAATAAAAATGTTAATTGATATTGTGTCATGTTAAGATTGCGCTTGGTATGCAGATTTTCCAAAAGAGAAAGGAATCGTGTGAACGCACAACGAAAAGTATTATTGTTCGAACCAACTTAGTTCTCAGATGCGCTTTCCACAAGCCAATTCTGCATACCAAACGCAAACCAAGTCTCATTTGAACAACTAAATACAACCCGTAAATTCGTAAGTATTCGTCTTTTTTAATAAAATCCTTTTGTACTTATTATTAATTAAATAGGTAAAAATTCATACCTATTAATAAAATAGGTAATTTCGTAACTCAGAGTTACGAATTGCTAATTCGTAACTCAGAGTGACAAATTACTGGCAGCGCTGACGGAGATAACGCCACTGCCATTGTCGGACGTAAATCGTAACTTCTAAATACGATTTAGTTAAACGTATCTTGGACATACGATCCTCTATAAATACCGCTCATTTGTTAAACAAAATTTTTCATTACATAGTGTCCAATAGCATACAATTCGTAGTATTTTACGGTGGTGAAGTCATTCAGACTTCTGATTCAATAATCAAATATAGCATTGATCCCATTGGATATAGGCGTATTCGGCGCAACATCCAATTTTCTTATTTTTTATCGTTTTTGTTTGATATTACGGGTGCTGATAGTAGGTCTTTTTCGCTCACCGTTCATGCAAAAAATGAATACCTTCAGCATTCACGTATTTTTCATCAGCTACTACGAATTTCCAATCATCGCGATTTACAATTTGGAGCTCAATTATCTGGAGCTCAATTTACAATTTGGAGCTCAATCATCAGCTACTACCCTGATTCGGAGCTCAATTATCTGGAGGTGTTCGTTGAAAGAAACGAACACGCAATTTTTGATCTGAATGTTGATGCCAATCGAGACTTCGAAGATCGGATCAGATTTCATGAATTTGAAGTTGGTAGTTCGAGTTATAATTGCCCGGAGTTGGCCGACATAGTCTCAGTTACAAAAGCCTTTGGTAATGTGTTGATTATACCCTCCGCTGGAGGTACCAGAAACTTTCGAAGAACCCCCCCCCATCGAACCCGTAAAAGAAACCGAAAATGAGGCTGATGTTAGTGATTCTGAGGCAGACGATGAAGATCCATTGTCAGAGTTACCAGATCACGTAGTCGACGACAACAACGACGAGGATGCACTGAATGAGGCCCCTACTACCAGCCAACCTGCACCAACGCTCCACCAACTGATTCCCTTTTATCAGACGTATCAAATGGCACCACCGACGACGATGAATACGGTGGGGGCGGGGAATTTTACGACAGAGATAACCCCATGTTCTGTTGAGGTATGACTTTTCAAAGTGAAGAGCACCTCCAAAATGCTGTCAACGATTATTCAATCAGGGTCTCCAGGCGAGAGTTTCATGTGATAGAAAGTAATACGACCTTGTGGAGTGTTCGATGCAATCACAGCGAAGACTGTCCGTGGAGGTTGCCAGCATGTTTCAAGCGAAAAAAAGTTTACTGGGCCATTACAAAATTTTATGGACCTCACACTTGCTTCATGAATGAATTATCGATCAGTCATCGTAATATCTCTCGAAATGTCATTGTTGAACTGTTGGTGGGAATCGTGAAAAACGATCCTCAGTTCATGCCCAAAATCGTCCAACAGCTCGTCAAGGACCGTTTCGGCTATGACATATTGTACATTCAAGCTTGGCATGGGTTAAAAAGAGCATTGGGTAATGTTTACGGCACATGGGAGGAGTCCATAACCAAGCTGCCGATTTTTATGAAGGCGTTGCAACATTACAACCCGGGGAGGATCATGAAGTGGTTACACATCCGCACCGGAGTCCCTGGCCAACAGAAACTTGGGTACATTTTTTGGGCTTTTAAACCGTGTATAGACGGATTCAAGCACTTACGTAAGGTCGTCTGCATGGACGGTACACATTTGTACTCGAAATACAAACACAAGATGTTGATTGCCGCATCCATCGACGCAAACCAAAACATCTTTTCGTTGGCCTTCTCTTTATTGGACAAAGAAGGTTTGAATTCATGGAGATAGTTTCTTAACCGACTAAATGAGCAGGTTCTAGAGAACCAACCCGTTTGCCTTATTTTGGATTGTCACCCAGGTCAGTTACGACGTTATTTAATTTTTAGCTTTGTGGTTGTCCATGTGTTATTTAAAGAATTTATTACTGGCGTCTTAGGAATATTGGCTGCAGTACGTGACGACACATTCTGCCCACCATACGGAGTTCATGGCTACTGCCTTTGACATATAAAGTCGAATTTCTACAAGGAATTCAAGAGCCAAGAATTGAAAGATTTATGTCACCGAGCTGGTACCGAGCACACGGTAAACAAATTCGATCGTACTATGGCTCAAATAGACGCACTGAATAAGCATGCTAAAAAGTGGTTGAAGGACATCAACGTCGAGCAGTGGACGTTCGCACATGATGGCGGTCATCGTTGTGGTTATGACGACGAACGTTTCGGAAGGGCTGAACGGTGTACTAAAAGGGGCTCGATTACTACCTCCAAAAGCAATGACTTCACTTCCCATAGGTAATTTTATTAATACTTTTGTTGACTTCACTTGGTGACGCATCAATTTTTTAAGTATACATTTTCGCATGTATAGGTGCGTAAAATATTTCCGAGATCGATTCCAAGAGGCAGCGTCATCAATGGAGATTTTCGAAACTATATGGTCGTGTTACACGACGAATAAGTTTCAAAATTGGACGAGGGAATCATGGGATCACGCTGTATATCGGTTTGATGTTCGAGAGGTTACGGCAGAAGTTGTAACGTCCGGAGTTCGTGCACAGATACACGTGGTGAGGATCAATGATAGAATATGTACATGCAGAAACTGGAGCACGTTCAATATTCCATGTTCTCATGCACAAGCAGCGTGTCGTGCCATACTACACGAAACTTGCATACAGGATGACATATTAAGGTTGTTTTCAACCAATCGATCAATGTTATTGGGCCGCCGCTAACTTTAGTCTTGTTCATAACGATGCAACTCGAGAGAGAAACGGACCTGGAAGATACCAACGGAATCGTTCATAATGAGATGGATAGAGGTGAAACACGAGCGAGACAACGCGGAAGACGACATTGATGTAGTATGTTAAATAATAATAACATCAATAATAATTTCATTAATAATAATACTAATTTCATTAATAATAAATAATAATAATAACAATAATAATAATTTCATTAAGTATAATATTTCATTAATAATAGTAATAATTTTATTTATAATATTTCAAATAATAATAATAATAATAATAACAAATGTCTCGTACTAATAATAATTTCGTACTCATAAACGTCTAATAATAATAATAAGTTCATTAATAATAATAAGGGGTCTTACACATAAGTACCTATTTGAATAAAAACTTATAACTTAGTACCCTGTCAGGGTTTTTTTATATGTAGGTACCTAACAGAATAAATTTTTTGCACATAGGTACCCGATCTCCGAAAGTAAATCATACAACACATTTGGGTACCCTATATCAACACATTTGGGTACCCTGCATAACAAAAAATGGTACGACGTATGTTATATTTAGGTACGTCCTATGTAACACACAGGTATGCTGTAGGTACAGCCGTATGCTATATTTAGGTACCCTATATCAACGTGTTATGGTACGTAACATACACACAGGAAGGTGCGACATGACTAAAGAAACTGATAAAAATTAAATAGGGTACCTATCTGTAAAATTTTATGACATGGGTACCTATGTGAAATTTTTATCCAATTGGGTATTTTTCTATAGATTCACCTAATAATAATAATAATAATGATAATAATAATAATAACAACAAATGTCTCGTACTAATAATAATATCGTACACACAAACGTCTAATAATAATTAGATCAGTTATGGTGAAACCAATGCGGACTTACCAATGCGGACTTCTTCGTATTCAGCGCCAGATTAACTCGTAACCTCTGAGTTACGAAAATACCCATTTTATTAATTGGTAGAAATTTTTACCAATTTAATTGTTGACCTTTTTGGTCCATATATGTTAGAGAGTTTTGATGAACGATGTAATTGTAATGACATTAGGTCTATAAAATAAGCAATTCGATTTGGGAAAAATAAAATGTCTAAATTCATGATAATGTTCAACCATGCATTGCAAATGAGATGAAAATTGTTAAAGTGTTGAATATTTAAATTGCATGTGATTTTGTGATGATTTGATGGAACTATGTGATCGCGTGTTATAGACAGTCCATGAGATAGGATATATCGTTCTGTGCTATATATGGAAATAATGCATGAGATATCCTACTGAGCTATATATGGAAAATATGCTGTTTATATATGGAAAGTGATATATCCGTTGATACCAGTTTATTCCTGGACGAAAATCATATGCACGATCCATGCTTGCCTTGCACTGAATTAAATGCGAAATATTGAATTGATATCTTTCCTTGTGCTGATTGGATTATTATATTTAGGAAAGATTTGATTTGATTGACCTTATGGATATGGTGCTATTATATGATATGTACTATAAACGGATGTGATCTCTGAAATAAGGAAAGTTGTGCCATGATGTGATAAATCGTTTTATGTAAGCTCTGATCTGATTTGTGTGCTAAACATGGTAAATATATCGATTAAATGCTATGAGCTGTACATGGAAAACGTGTTGATGAATTGCTATCTTGCATGCCATACTTGGAAAGTAATCTAAAGTAACTCGTTACTAGAAACTGATAGCAGGGAATCACTTATGGAAAGCTCTGATATGAAAAATATATGCAAAGTGGTTGAATATGCTTGAGAACGAAATTGAGCTTTTATATGGAATATAATCATGCTTTAATGTGCTATATGACCGTTGTGATGATTTATTAGAAGCATGATTTATATGGTATGATTGACTTGAAAGCTACATGGAAACTATGCTTGATTTGGTGATTATTATTTGATATGACTTTCCATGTGAAGTGCTATTTGAAAAGGACTATATATAAGCTGCACTTGAGATTTTCGGGAAGACAAAGAACTTGCGAATTTAAGTCTACGAGAGATTTTTGAGCAGAGAGATACTAAGAGATTCCTGAGCCATTCACTTGCGATAGCTTTCTGCCTTACTGAGCGTTAACTTGCCTATCCATCACTGAGCGAGTGATTTATCCGATATTCAATCATCCCCTGCCATATATTCTGTCTTAGGACGTGTTGTCTTCGGACGTGAGCAATACCAAAGAGGCAAGGTCGACGCTTACGCACACGTGAAGGGAAGGACAAGTCCGGGGGCCCTTCGGTAGCGAGCTGTGTCTGTCGGGATCAAGGAGATTCCGAGGAACGAAACTCGGCGTGTGGTAACCTAGTAGTGTCTAGTGTTCGACTTGTTTCGGTTGTGTATTGGGCTGACCAATCAGTTTTGTATCCAGCTACGGTGCATTATAGTGATTGGTTAAACTCTTGGGAAGAAAATCCCAAGGAGAGGAGTAAACCCCAGTTGGGGATATAACCTCTATAAAAATCCTGTCTCGCATTTACTTTTCAGTTATTTCTTTATCGCTGTGAGACAGACCCGACGCACATCCGACGTTACTAGGATATATCAGGCATACTAGTTACAAACATCAGTAGGTATATCTAAGTCACCACACTAAGGTTTGGAAAAAGAAGCATAAAATTTTATTAGCCTAATTCACCCCCCCTCTTAGGCACTTTTATATCTTCATTTGGTATCAGAGCGGGTTACTCAAACGACGGGCCTAACAAGCCTGAGTTAAAGATCTAATGGCTTCTTCGAGTTTTGATGTTTTTGCAGAAGGACAATCCCATTCCAGGCCACCGCTCTTCGATGGAACAAACTATGCTATATGGAAAAATCGAATGAAGGAATTCCTGCTTGCTACAGATTATGACCTGTGGGATATCATCACGACTGGACCCTACAATCCCAAGAAGGCGGATGGAACTTCAAAGAAAGGTTCCGAGTACGATGCAACTGACAAGCGAGGAATATCCTTGAATGCCAAAGCTAAGAACATGATCGCCTGCGCACTTACAAGAGAAGAATACAATCGTGTAAGTTCATGCGAATCTGCCAAGGATATGTGGGAGATGCTTCAAGTCACACATGAGGGAACCACTCGAGTTGTACAAGAAAGAATAGCCCTCTTAACTCACCAATACGAGCTGTTCAAAATAGAGGACAACGAGACCATAAGCCATATGTACGCAAGATTCATGAGCATCATAAATCAAATGTTCTCGTTGGGAAAGAAAATACCGGACGGTGAGAAAGTACGGAAGATACTAAGATCTCTGCCAAGAGAATGGAATCCCAAAGTAACTGCCATCTACGAAGCAAAGGACTTGGACCAACTTTCCGTGTCAGAATTGATTGGATCTCTTACCACCTACGAGATGACTCAGATATCCATCAAAGAGAAACCAACGGTCCGAAGTCAACCCAACATTGCATTTAACACCGAACAAGAAAATGACTCTGAAGGTGAAGAAGAAACTGAGGAGGACCTAATGGAGCAGATCGCCATGCTGACCAGAAGATTTGAAAAGTTTCGGGTGAGAAGAAAGTTCAAGGGAAACTCCAAGTTCCAGCCTAGGAACAAGGGAATATCATCATCCGGGAACAACGTGCATAAATGCTTCAAATGCAACAAGCCAGGCCACTTCGCCTCAAACTGCCCTATGGAAAATGGTGACAAAAAGGTAAAGAAGCAGAAAGCAATGGTCACTAACTGGGAAGAGGGCGAAAGCGAAGAAGAGGAAGATCTCGCCTACATGGCCAATGATGATGATCA
This sequence comes from Craterostigma plantagineum, assembly GCA_027422505.1. Classification (NCBI taxonomy): domain Eukaryota; kingdom Viridiplantae; phylum Streptophyta; class Magnoliopsida; order Lamiales; family Linderniaceae; genus Craterostigma; species Craterostigma plantagineum. The sequence continues at coordinate 634,086 of JAPQWV010000259.1, read as the reverse complement.
GGTATCTTCTTCATCCACTATTAAGAAAATTGTCTTTCTGAATGAGTTATATGCTAGGCAAGATGAATCTCATGATAACGCTTCCTCAGCTTCTGAAGTAGATGAAAAGGAAGAAATGTTTGAAATTATTCAAAATGCAGAAAGAAGGATTAAGTCGCTCAACTCACAAGTAAAGAGTCTGATTAGGCAACGAGATGATGTAGCTAGAGAGAAGCATCAAACAGATCTAGAAAATGAGCGTCTGAAAGCCGAGTTAGAAACTCTTAAGGAAGAAAAAGTCTTGTGTAATTGCGAAAAGCTTAGGAAGCAAGAAAATGTATCTAAAGACATGTCCGTCCTTGGAAATTTCTTAGAAGAGAACAAAAATGTTAGACTTTTTGTAGGACAAAATCTCAACATGATACTCGATCTTCCTAGACATGTTGGAAATACAGGAATAGGATATTCCACAACACCTAAGCATGTTGCACCTTCACTAGATATTAGAAAGCCTAAATGTTTTTCATGCGGCCGTCACGGTCATTATGCTAACCACTGTTTCTTGAAGAAAGCTGATAAAACTAGATATATCTGGAGGCCAAAGCAGATTCCTAAGAATCATGGTTCTAACACTGGCGCGCCTGCATTTATGAGATCACAGTCTGTGACAGATGATATAACATGTGTTAACAGAAGTCATTTACCACTGACCCTTTAGGACCCAATCGAAGTTGGGCACCTCAGAAAAGAAATGATTCATGCAGGTACAAAGAAGGAAATCCAGCAAAAAGAACAAGTGGTACCTCGACAGTGGATGTTCCCACCATATGACAGGTGATATCAGTAAGTTTGTGTCGGTGAAAGCCTATGATGGAGGATATGTCTCCTACGCCGACAACACTAAAGCTAAGATCATTGGGGTTGGAACTGTTGGTAACACTTTACATACTACTATAGATGACGTATGGTTAGTTAGGAATCTAGAACATAATCTCATCAGTATTAGTCAATTATGTGATAAGGGTCATACCGTCACTTTTGAAAACGATAAGTGCGTTGTTAGAAACAATGATAAGATACTGTTTAGTGCATCTAGGGATAGAAATATTTATTGCATAACTCTTGATGATATTACTAACCAGAACGTCAAGTGTTTAGCAGTTACACAGGATAACACCTGGTTATGGCATAGACGCTTAGGACATGCCAACATGGAATTACTGTCTCACATCACAAGCAATGCACTGGTGCGATGTGTTCCTGACATAAAATTCGTCAAGGACAAAACATGCAAGGAATGCCAAATAGGCAAGCAGACCAAGACATCGTTCAAAGCAAAGAATGTGATATCCACATCCAGACCTCTGGAACTACTGCATCTCGACCTTTTTGGTCCTGTTCAGACGATGTCTCTGCGAGGTAAAAGATATGCCTTTGTTGTCGTTGATGATTACTCCAGGTATACTTGGGTGATATTCCTTGCACATAAGAATGAGGCACTAGATAACCTTGCATCGCTAGTTAAGAGACTTGAAAATGAAAAAGAAACAAACTTATGTAGGATACGCAGTGATAACGGACTAGAATTTGATAGTAAGTCATTTGCATCATTCTGTGATCAGTACGGATATAGTCATAACTTCTCTGCCCCTATAACTCCTCAACAGAATGGCGTAGTTGAACGTAAAAATAGGGTATTACAGGAAATGGCTAGATCTATGTTACATGAGTATGATATTCCTAAACAGTTCTGGGCGGAAGCTGTTAGTACAGCTTGTTATGTGTCTAACCGTGTTTTCCTTAGGCCGATATTAAAGAAGACTTTTTATGAAATCTGGCATGGTAGAACTCCGAATATAAGTTACTTTCGAGTGTTTGGATGCAAATGTTTTATCTTGAACGATAGAGATAAGAGAGGAAAATTTGACTCTAAGGTTGATGAAGGGATATTCCTTGGTTACAGTCTTCACTCTAAGGCATATCGGGTTTATAATAAAAGGAAATTGACTGTTCAGGAGTCCATACATGTTACTTTTGATGAAATGCCTAACGCAGATGCTACTGATGAGGAAGGTATAGATTTGCCCTGTGCAGAATTACAGGATACTGAAGATGGTAAGGATGATATTCCAGAAGACGAAAATGTAGAGACACTGGAACCGGAAGCCAATGAGCTACAACCTAGAAAATGGAAACATGCTTCCAGTCATCCAACAGATCAAGTGATAGGAAATATCAGATCTGGAATCAAAACTCGAGCAAGTGTACGAAATCAGGATACAGAGGAATCTCATGATGTACTACTTTCAATGATGGAACCAAAAACAGTCCATGAAGCCTTGGATGATATATCCTGGGTCTCTGCCATGGAAGATGAGTTGGCTCAGTTCGAAAAGAGCCAAGTGTGGACACTCGTGGAAAGACCAGATGAAAAGTCCATCATAGGAACCAAATGGGTTTTCCGCAGCAAACTCGATGAACATGGTAATGTCACAAGGAACAAAGCGAGGTTAGCTGCAAAAGGTTATTCCCAGGAGGAAGTCTATGCAGAAGGAATTTGAGATGAGCTTAATGGGCGAGCTGAACTACTTCCTTGGGTTGCAAATAAAGCAACTTGACGGTGGAACCTTTGTATCCCAGACTAAGTACAGCAAGGAATTACTGATCAAATTCGGGATGAACGACTCCAAAGCAATTTCCACTCCCATGCATCAGACAACCAAAATAGACAGTGACGAATCAGGTACACCAGTTGATCAAACGGAATATCGAGGTATGATCGGTAGCCTTCTTTACTTAACTGCTAGTCGTCCTGATATCATGTTTGCTGTTGGTATGTGTTCGAGATATCAGTCCGACCCTAGGGAATCTCACTTGACAGCAGTCAAGCGTATACTTAGATATGTCAAGGGTACTGTCAATTATGGTTTGTGGTACTCTCATACGGAAGAATTCCCATAATGGGATATTCCGATACCGACTATGCCGGCTGTAGGGAAGATAGGAAAAGTACTAGTGGAACTTGCCAATTACTTGGAAATTCCCTAGTTACCTGGTCTAGTAGAAAGCAAAATGTTGTCGCCCTCTCCACAACCGAAGCTGAATATATGGCCTTAGAAAATTGTTGTCAACAAGTTCTTTGGATGAAACAAACCCTTAGTGATTTCGGGTTAAGTTATGACAAAATTCCTATTAGGTGTGATAGCACTAGTGCCATTAGTATTACTAAGAATCCCGTGCATCACTCTCGTACTAAGCATATTGAGGTAAAGCATCATTTCATACGAGACCATGTTCAAAAGGGGAATATCAGTGTGGAATTCGTAGGAACAAATGATCAGCTTGCTGATATCTTCACGAAACCGTTAATAGAGGCAAGATTCTGCGACATCCGTGATCGATTGGGAATTCTCGAGCTAAATAAGGTTAGTAAATCTGCCTGATTCTATTATTTACTCTAGGTTATTCTATTTTAGATAGAGATTCATAGTTATCATATCTTAAGATATTCAGCCCCTAGAATATTTCCGTGGATCTTATAGATCTTTCCCTAAGTATGATTCTCGTATTTTAGGAAGAAATTCGTAGATAGACATTCCTTCAGCCATCCAGTTTATTTTAGGAATATCCGATCTCCTGGATCTGTTCTTGAATGTGATCAGGTTATTTTAGGAAGGAACTCGTAGATATCATCTCAGCCGTTCAGTTATTTTAGGGAACCCATTTATTTAAACTATATTCCCTTCAGCCCAGTCAAATCTCTTCCATAATTATGAGATCCTGTCAAATCAACCCGATATCTCTGACAGTTTTCCACTTTCCAACTTCGAAATTTCAAAATTCAAATTTCAAATTCATCCTTATCCCTTCCAAGAATAAACCGACTCCACTTCTTTAAAAGATCAGAACTGTTCCTCAACCTTCATCATTCAATCATCCTCTTCAAATATCTCCTCGACATTCAAACACTCATCAATGGCCAAAACCTCCAAAGCTGTCAACCCTGAATCATCAAGCCGCAAACGTAAGGAACCCATGTCTGACACTGATGAAACCCCGCTCAAATCACCTTCCAAATCACCAAAACCAGCCTCGCCTTCTGCTCGTAAAACTCGTTCCAAAGCCAAATCTTCCGAAAAGATCTCAAGTCCTTCCAAGACCGCCAAGAAGAAGAAGAAAACCAAGAAATCCAAGACACCCGAACCCGAAAAACCTGCCTCAAGCTCCGAAATTCCTGAAGAAGTTCCTGAGGATACCCAGGAATCGCCCTCGCGATCCCCAACTCCAATCGAAACCCAGAAATCACCTTCACCTCCACCAAAGTCTCCTGAAAAACAGCCCTCACCACTTGATACGACCTCGCCACCTCAGCCATCAAGTTCAAAATCCTTTGCCATCCCGCCTATCGATCTGACCAAACCTAGTGAGATCCCAGTTGAACTACTTTTTCTGGAAGAAAGTAACCGCACCACCTACAAAAGCTTCCTCAAAAGAGATATCGCTCGTGGTCGCGGAGTTGCCTTTGACAAACTGCCCCCTGGGCACGTCATCACCTGGCTTAAAGATTTTGGATGGGAGCATTTCCTGAGCCTCAACACACCCCACTTCCCTGAAGTAGTCAAATTGTTCTATGCTAATCTCGACTACGACGAGTTCGAAGGGCATGTTAACATCCGTTCCTATGTTCTCGGCCATAAGATCGAGTGGACCACTCAAAAGATGAATGCTATGCTGGGAGTTGCTGATGATGGACTTCGGCACTATGATATGAATGACTGGTGCCACGTCGATGAGTTTGACCTCAGTAATGTCTTTCATACACTCTGGAATACCCGCATGAAACCTCGATTCTCTGACGGTGAAGCACTTAACCAACTCCCTATCGACTACTTCTTCCTGCACAAGCTTCTCAACATGACTCTTTGGAGTGCCAAAATTGGTAGCGGCGGCCACTCGACGACGATGAACTTCATGAGCACCTTTGCGGTCTACATGGTATCCCAGAACATCAAGTTCAACCTCGGATATGTCATCATGAAGCACATGATCCAGGCCTACGAAGCAGAGACAAAGCGCTGCCTTATGGCATGCTACTCACTCACTTATTTGAGTGCGAAGGCATTGTGTTGTCGCCTGGTTGGGAAGACAAATCCGTCCACATAGTGGACCAAGTGACCTTGAAGCGCATGGGGATTCACTATACAAAAAGCCAAGGTTGGTTCAAGGCCAAGGAAGTCAGGTCAGTGGATAGCGCCCAAAAGCGAGCTGCTGCGAAGGGAAAGGCAAAAGTGAAAAGCGACGATGATGAGGATTACGAAGATGAGCTCAGCGTCGGGAAGACAGGAATCGCCGTGTTGCGCCGTGATATCTCCGATATCAAAGCTGACAATGAGAAGCGATTCCGCAAGATCAAAGAACAGTATACCGAAATGTTGCTGAAACTCTCCAAGCTCACCAAGCTCGTCAAGCAATCCTTTCCAAAACCCGCTGTTTCCGACTCCTCTTCAAGCCAGTAGGCTGCCTCTCTAGTTCCATTCTGCTCTTAGTAGCCACTAGGATATTCCAGTATCGTTCAGTTTTTAGGTTTCCCTCCCGCCTTTTTGATAATGAAGGGGGGGTAGTAAGGTAAGTTTAGGCGTTTAGCGTCTAAGTGTTTTAGTGGTAAGTGATGTATAGGGAGGCTCGTTGAACCCTAATATAATATTTTGCTGCTATCATGATATATCTCCTATGCTTAACATTCTCTTTGCTCTGATCTTCGGATATATCATATGCTGATCTCGTACTCTGATGCTTAACTATGCGATTCGACTTGCGTGAAACTTCTTGATAAGTGCTAAGTGCCTGCTGCGATGATTACATGATTACTTGAACCATGCTTGGAAAATGCGCACTTAGGCAGGGGGAGCACACTCACGGGTAAATTTCGAAATTTTGTACTAAGGATATAACATAGAAATAGATAGGATATATCCGAACTTAGACAGGGGGAGCAAAACTGATCATGATATATCTTAGCATGTCTTAGAGATAACTGCACATAGGCAGGGGGAGCAAATGGGTATCACATGTGATTAGGAAATATCGTATGCTCTGCTTTGTGATTATGGAACACTTAGACATATGCGCTAGGACTTGCATAATCGAATATGCTTACTTGCTTCCGTGCTGCATCAATTACATGTCATCATCAAAAAGGGGGAGAATGTTGACCTTTTTGGTCCATATATGTTAGAGAGTTTTGATGAACGATGTAATTGTAATGACATTAGGTCTATAAAATAAGCAATTCGATTTGGGAAAAATAAAATGTCTAAATTCATGATAATGTTCAACCATGCGTTGCAAATGAGATGAAAATTGTTAAAGTGTTGAATATTTAAATTGCGTGTGATTTTGTGATGATTTGATGGAACTATGTGATCGCGTGTTATAGACAGTCCATGAGATAGGATATATCGTTCTGTGCTATATATGGAAATAATGCATGAGATATCCTACTGAGCTATATATGGAAAATATGCTGTTTATATATGGAAAGTGATATATCCGTTGATACCAGTTTATTCCTGGACGAAAATCATATGCACGATCCATGCTTGCCTTGCACTGAATTAAATGCGAAATATTGAATTGATATCTTTCCTTGTGCTGATTGGATTATTATATTTAGGAAAGATTTGATTTGATTGACCTTATGGATATGGTGCTATTATATGATATGTACTATAAACGGATGTGATCTCTGAAATAAGGAAAGTTGTGCCATGATGTGATAAATCATTTTATGTAAGGTCTGATCTGATTTGTGTGCTAAACATGGTAAATATATCGATTAAATGCTATGAGCTGTACATGGAAAACGTGTTGATGAATTGCTATCTTGCATGCCATACTTGGAAAGTAATCTAAAGTAACTCGTTACTAGAAACTGATAGCAGGGAATCACTTATGGAAAGCTCTGATATGAAAAATATATGCAAACTGGTTGAATATGCTTGAGAACGAAATTGAGCTTTTATATGGAATATAATCATGCTTTAATGTGCTATATGACCGTTGTGATGATTTATTAGAAGGATGATTTATATGGTATGATTGACTTGAAAGCTACATGGAAACTATGCTTGATTTGGTGATTATTATTTGATATGACTTTCCATGTGAAGTGCTATTTGAAAAGGACTATATATAAGCTGCACTTGAGATTTTCGGGAAGACAAAGAACTTGCGAATTTAAGTCTACGAGAGATTTTTGAGTAGAGAGATACTAAGAGATTCCTGAGCCATTCACTTGCGATAGCTTTCTGCCTTACTGAGCGTTAATTTGCCTATCCATCACTGAGCGAGTGATTTATCTGATATTCAATCATCCCCTGCCATATATTCTGTCTTCGGACGTGTTGTCTTCGGACGTGAGCAGTACCAAGGAGGCAAGGTCGACGATTACGCACACGTGAAGGGAAGGACAAGTCCGGGGGCCCTTCGGTAGCGAGCTGTGTCTGTCGGGATCAAGGAGATTCCGAGGAACGAAACTCGGCGTGTGGTAACCTAGTAGTGTCTAGTGTTCGACTTGTTTCGGTTGTGTATTGGGCTGACCAATCAGTTTTGTATCCAGCTACGGTGCATTATAGTGATTGGTTAAACTCTTGGGAAGAAAATCCCAAGGAGAGGAGTAAACCCCAGTTGGGGATATAACCTCTATAAAAATCCTGTCTCGCATTTACTTTTCAGTTATTTCTTTATCGCTGTGAGACAGACCCGACGCACATCCGACGTTACTAGGATATATCAGGCATACTAGTTACAAACATCAGTAGGTATATCTAAGTCACCACATTAAGGTTTTGAAAAAGAAGCATAAAATTTATTAGCCTAATTCACCCCCCTCTTAGGCACTTTTATATCTTCATAATTAATATTAAGTTTAAAACGATTTATATTGTTAAAAAAGCCTAAATTTTTCTTATTTATTTTGTTCGCACTTTTAAAACAAGCATGGTAAAAAGAACAATCTTCTAACGTCGCCGAGGCGAGGGTGAACAAATACCTCGATAAAGCTAGAAAAATGTTCATATCCTTCCCACAAAAAAAACAACCAACCATCAAATTCCACACCAACGTTAAAGATCGATCAACATAAATAAAATACACACGCCATTTTTAAAAACTAAATTTAAACGAAAACCTCAAAAAACCGCGCCGACCGACATTAGTTATCCGAATCGGTCAAAGACGGGCTTTCGAGCTCCTCCATTCGAGCAGAAGCAAACGACTCTTCTGTATCAACGACAGACGACGAAAGAGACGAAGGCGATTCGTCAGAGTCCAAAACACCCTCCTCTTCGTCGTCCAAAACAATGTGTTCGCCGCCGCCATTTATGATTTCTTCGTCGATTTCGTCCTCTATCTCCGATACCTCCGAGCCCGACCCTCCCATTAGAAGCTTGCTAATCGCTCCTTTTGCAGTTTTCACGAACCACTCGTCCTCGGCCAGGGAACTAACCCAAAATATATATGTGTATAACTACCCTTTTTCACGGAAAGAATAAAAGGGATAAGAGTTCCACCAAGTCGAGGCTACTACCTTTGTGGGTCGACTCCATGAGTGGAGAATAACTTTATTGCACGGTCGATGATTTCGGAGGATATCTTGTTCAAGTGCTTGGATGGGTATCCGGCGAACCGTGCGATTTCGACAGTGAAGTGCATATCGAGGACCAACTGCATGTCCAAAGTAGACTTTTCATTCAGAGTATTCAAAATTATCTCCAACATTAAAGAACTCGTGAAACTCGATAAAGAAAACGAAGATTTTGGCTAGTAAGAACCTGCTGAAGTCCAACTGGGTAAAGCGGGGCAGAATCGTGCTCGAGGACGCCCCAAAATTCTTGTTCGTCGGACAACCACATCACCACAGTTTCGGTTAGGCGAGCGAGTAATACTTTTTGTATCTTTTCTCTTCCCAGTAGAACGTCACCCGCAACAGTCGCTAGTTGCTGCAGCTTTCCAAATAACGCCTGCATAAACGATTCGTCATTTCACGATTGCAAATGAGTTTAATGTGATTCTATCACAGCAAATGAAATGAGAAAAAAGGTTGAAATAGGCATAGCGAAAGTTGGATGGATGACCTGAAAGGGCAAGGAAGGGAGAGGGTCGGGGTCGCGAAGCATATCTTGTCCTTTTCCACCCAAGTAGATCTGTGCGTCTAATTTTGCCTCTCCATCCCTCGAGTATATGAAAGTTAAAACGTACTGCCGGCAAAAGTGATCTCTGAGCTTGTCGAGGGAAAACTGAAGCTGACGCCTCCACTCCTTAGGATCCATTGCGCTGTTAAGAGATGGAACTGCTTTATCATCTACAGGCTCGCCTTTTTCCTTGCTATCGCTCAGCACATTCCAAACGCTGGAGACTACCATGGGCAGCAGTTCTTCGGCGATGGTGAATGCGGTTCCCAATAAAGCGAGTTGCTCTGAGTCTGTTTCGACTTTGAATGGCACGGGCTCAGTGAGATTTTCGTCGTCGGTGGGACCCACCAAGCCCTTAATCAGGATATCGACGTACTTGTCGAAGAGCTGAGAGATCCTTGTCAGTATGTTTCCGCTGAAGTGCAATATGACCAAGCGAGTTAGCTGTTCGACAATTTCCTGCAAGAAAAATGGATATGTGAGTTGATTCCATGCACAGTGAGGCGAAAACTCCATGATATAGGAAGCAATTGATCTTTACTAAAGATTGATCTTCTGCAAGACAGTAGATCGCGGATGCGTAAGTAAAGTTACGGAAAGATTCATCCATGTTTAACTGTAAAGAATCTAAGATGGTTGTTTTAGCAGAATTCCTATGTTTAAATTATAAAAGACTGCACAAGCCAGAGAATCCAGTAAGCATATAAAAGATCCCATGTGCAATCTTATTTTCATAGTCAGCTATGGTAGAACATCATAAGGAAATTGCCATTTAATATGATATGATGAGTCAGCTCAGTTCAAAGATTCGCTCACCTTCACAACAAAGATAAATCTCAATCCACAATCAGCAAGCACTCGATCGGAAGACACTGCAAAAGTAGAGAGTGGATGTGCAAAACGTGGCGATAGAGGCATCGTCTTCTCATCAGCACTGGTCAAATCGAGAACAATTCTCCGGGCCCGTTGGAAATTCAATTCTAGTACTTCTTCAATGTACGGTTGGAGAAGCACTAAGAGCAGTTTTTTCAGCTTCAGATCTTGTAACTCCAAGGCCGAGCAGTGATTAAGACTAGCCTGAACAAACACGCTAGCTGCACGTAGTGCAGACGACGTCTCAGAAGGTGGTGCATTTTCTTTGACCAACCTGACCAGAGATTCTATCTCCCATTCTGCCCACTGCACAACTCGATTACTGTAAACGGGGTTATCACCGAACACAACAACAGACTCTTTACAGGCCAATGAAATCATGGAGAAGATGAGGTTAGACAATGTGGCAGAGTATGTTTCAGGATAGCATGGGCAAAGTGAAAGAAAATCTTCGATTCTTCTCTGCAGGCGAGACCCGTAAGATTTTAAGAAAATCTGATGCGCCCTGTGACCTTTCCCAAGTTTTATCAACCCTACCAAAACCTTTTTAACTTCAAGAATACCAACTGAAGGCTGTTGACTTATCTCGACAAGCTGGTTCTCAAGCAATGCTTTTCTTTCTGACAAAGCTGATGTAAACGAGAAGCGTTCATCATCTGTAAAATCTCGCGAGACTTTCAGCTCTGAATGGCTTCGTTCCTCAGCTTCAATTGCATCAATTGCTTCTTCGATTTTATGTTCTGTCAAAAGCACATCTATATGTTCAAGAAACTGCATTTTTGAGTCTTCAATATCATTTGAGAACAATTCTTCTATTTCGCGTTGGCTTCCATCAGCTTCCAACGTATCACCGCCTTTGCGACTCCATTGGTCCAATTCTTGGGACACACCAGTCATTAAGTCCTGCAAAAGAATCCCTTGGGAGGAAATTTGCTTTTGAATCTCATTTAACTCGTGCCTCGTTTCGACGACTTCATCTGATAACCTTTCCAAAAGAAAAAAAGACAGTAAATTTTGTTGATCTATAGAAACAGAAGATCAAATCCGCTAACAGAGAATTGGAACATAATAACACGGTTGTTACCTTAAGAAAGCCAAATACTTGGTCCGGGTGTTACTGCACAAATTTTCAACAGCATCTTTCAGATCCAAAAGCTCAAAACAGATCTTCCTTATCCCCTACAGGATTATTAATTGCAGAAGGTTAGCGGAAACGATAATAACACAAGAGAAACGTGCACATAATCTCCACTAGGCTACACAGCCTGCAAAAATAGCCTGAGTAAGAGATACCACAGACACATAATTTGAAGTGCCAAAAATTAAACTCAGAACAGAAACTAATCAAACAACTCATCAAGCGAACCATATTGCGATTATTAACCTAAATCAGTTTCCTCCATGAATTTTAGCCCAACTCAAAATAGACCAAGTTCAAAACAAGAAGCGGAACGCATCATCGATAATCCGTACAGTAGCATTTGAAACTAAGAAAACTCCCCCAAAAAGACACAACAGTCAGAAGTGTACGCTCCTTATTAGGTTCAAACAAATAAAAATATTACTCAAAACTCTAGTAAGACATCATCTCAGCAGGTTAACCAGATTCGGAATAGAATAATATATAAATCGCGTCCAAGTGAAAAAAAAAATGGCAACTGAAGGGAAGTAACATCTTCGTTAATATCCAAACCTTTTCGGTTTTGGATTGGTGGATGGTGTCGATCTTTGACTGAGGTGTGACGCTTTCCATTGATGGAAAATCATCTTCTTCTTCGCTGCTCTCGACCATCCTCATTTCTCCTCCCTCAATTTTTCTTTTTACCTTTTTTTCTTTCAACTAAGCTTTGTTCTTCAACTGAGTAGTGCGTTTAGTGTGTGTGTTCAGTAGAACAACAAAAGTAAAATGCTCTCAGCGTTGATAGATATGATAGTTTGAATAAACGAAGACAAAAGACCTAAGTTTCTAATTTATTTTTTTTCCAAGACCTAAGTTTCTAATTAACAAGGAAAAATAAAGCATTTGTAACAATATTTCTTGATGAATATTGAGTTAAGTTAATTCTAAAACCAATTTGATATTTACGTTTTAATTATTTATATAAATTGCGTGAAAATGAATGCAAGAGTTGCCGTCTTAGCTCAGCCGGTAGAGCGCGTGGCTTTTAACCACGTGGTCGTGGGTTCGATTCCCACAGACGGCGAAATATCTAATTTTTTGCTTTATATTTATTAATAAATTTTTTTCAACATATTTGGGCCAATTTAATTTGGGGTCAACATTGGGCCTACACCGAGTTTCAAATTTTGATGCACCACACCACATTCATGGCTGAAATTACTCCATTATTTCCGATGAATCACCACCTAATATTTCTATGGGAGGATCCCCTAAAGTTTCCATTAAGCCTTCAGTCCCTGTCAGAAAATGGTTAAGTTTTAGGGACCTACTTTTTGTAAAAATCGAGTAAAAGACCCAAAAATATACATTGACGAAAATACCCCTTGCCCTTTTTTCCCAGCAGAACTCGCGACATGCTGTTTTGGTCTTATATGAAGCGTTACTTTTACTTCTTTATTTGTTACAGAGGTACAATATATTGTTATTATAGAAAATAGGTAAGTTATTTTTCAACAATATTGTGTTACTTTGCTACTGCAAAACGTTATCAACAGAATTTTTTTCATTTAACGATCGAACTCATTTTTCTTACACTGAATCGAGCAAAAAAAATTCGACTGCTCCATCAAACCGATTCGACGTGTCATGTTGGATCCATTATGATATTGACAACGCACGGGGTAGAATTTGGGGGTGCAAATTCGAGAACATAATGCTAAATCGAATCTAATCAGTATAAATCCGAGGTACCCATGAGAAATCGAGGTCTATTTCACCTTATTGAGTCAATAACGCCGAGATTTATGCAGTTTTCATCTGCTTTTTAGTGTCGATTGTGATTTTCGTTATATTGCTCGCGGTACATTGCTTGAATGCAGAATGTGTTATTTACGACAGACACAACGTTATTACCTTTCATCGACGTGTTACTTCTAAGTCTACATTGGTTATTAACCATAAGATATTTGTTATTTTTTGCTATGTTATAAGTATTTCTTTTTTATACGATTTAGGAATATCCGTTTCTTGCAACTAATCGGTCTAAATTCGAGGTACCCATGAGAAATTGAGGTCTATTTTACCTTATTGAGTCAATGACGACGTGATTTATGCAGTTTTCATATGTTCTTTAGTGTCGTTTGTGATTTTCGTTCTTTCTATCCGGTCCATTATTTGTATACAGAATGTGTTATTTACTGGGCGTTATTACCATTCAGCGACGTGTTACTTCTAAATCTACATTTGTTATTAACCATAAGATATTTGTTATTTTTGCTATGTTATAAGTATTTCTTTTTTACACGATTTAGGGAAAATATAATATCAATTTCTTGCAACAAATCGGTATAAATTCGAGGTACCCATGAGAAATTGAGGTCTATTTTACCTTATTGAGTCAATAACGACGTGATTTATGCAGTTTTCATCTGTTTTTTGGTGTCGTTTGTGATTTCATTCTTTTTATCCCGATCCATTATTTGTATACAGAATGTGTTATTTACGACATACAAGACGTTATTACCTTTCAGCGATGCGTTATTTTTTATTCAACCTTTGTTTTACCCTGAAGACATTTGTTATTTTTGTGAAACTTATCAACATTCAATTGGGAGAGAATCCATAGATTCCTTTTCGGGAGCGATTCATCCTTCCCGAACGCAGCAATTGACGATAATTTCAACATATACGGTCATAGCATCTGCAATCTTAGCAATTTCTTTGATTTGGGTTTATCACATGTAATAATATCGATAGTTGTCTTGGTTAATCTCATTTACAAATTAATATAGATTTCTCTGTTGCGGATCTCACGAGCGCGATGGTGTCGGGACGGAATCTTAAAAATTTGTCTACGCAAACAATAAAAATATCTATAGATCGAAGCATGTTTCTAGTTGAAATTGAAGGTAATACACATAGATTCGAGAGAGCCATAGCCTAAGTTTATCGTGCCACCGTAGAATTTCTGAACTGTTCGGCGGGATATTAAAAAAAATCTGGACAGTTTAATGTGGTACCCGTAAGGGTTTAATTGTTACCAATGGACTGTTATTTGTTATAAAATTGCCGTCTATGCACTAGGGTTTCTGGATAATTTGTTATCGTCTATGCGCTAGGGTTTTGGAGAGTTTTTGGGATTTAGGACTTACGGGTTCGAGGTTAAGATTAAGGGTTTAGGACATGAAATTTTGGGAGAACGATCCACGACTTGTGCAGGTATTTCTACAACCTTAAAAAAATTGGGTCGGGGTTTAGGGTTTAGGATTTAGGGTTTCGGGCCTCGGATTTAGGGTTTCGGGCCTCGGATTTAGGGTTTCGGGGCTCGGATTTAGGGTTTTGAGCATAGTATTTTGTGTTTGTGGTCTATAAATATTATTAGTACTTTAATATTGATGTTTGAACATGTTCGTGGTGCAATTCATAATGTTATGTTCCATTGAAAGAGGTGATAGTCTATGTTTTGCAATGGAGGACTATATATTTATATATCTATTGAGATCAATAGTCGTCTATTGACATCAAATTTCGCTTAATGTGTCTTTTAAAGGAATATGGTGATTAAATTTCATCAAATTATATATTTACTTGAACATCCATATTAAACATCCAAAATAAAAGTGCATTTTTGTGCGAATTAATCGAATTATTGACGTGGTACTGAACAGTATTTATGAGGTATCGGTATTGATCATTTTGTTATTAGTTGAGTTCGTGTTGTTTTTTTTACCTAACATGTGTTATTATTTCCACTTAACGTAGTACAATTTTCAGAAAGTCATGTAAATATTCTCTGACAATTCTGTTAAATTTTCTGACGGTCCAGAACCTTCTAGAATTCTCAATGAAGTGTTTTTTTGACATGTATATGTGTTATATTTGTTGGGTAAACTGTTACTCACTTAAGAACGTTTTAGTCTTAGAGAAGGCTAAATTTTCTCAATTTCATGGTTATCGACTTACTTTTTTCTTTAAATATTAAGACTAATTTGATTCGATTTTATCTTATTCAGTTGCTTTTACCTTGTTCGGCCGTTGAAGTCGATATTGAATTGGTTTCTGAACGAAAATTTTGATTTGGGGGTGGAAGCACGAATTCATTCCATACATAAAAACTCGTCTTTATTAGTAAGACCCATCTGAAATTGAGGACGGAAAAACTTTATTCAGTCACAAACGCTAAGATTCATGCAGTTTTCATCTGTTTTCTAGTGTCGTTTGTGATTTTCATTTTATTCCATTCGATCCATTACTTGTATACAGAATGTGTTATTGACGACAAACAAGGGGTTATTACCTTTCAGTGATGTGTTACTTATGAGTCAACAATTGTTATTATCCTTAAGACATATGTTATTTTTTTATATGTTATAAGTATTTCTTTTTTACACGATTTAGGGAAAATATAATGTCCGTTTCTTGCAACAAATCGGTATAAATTCGAGGTACCCATGAGAAATTGAGGTCTATTTTACCTTATTGAGTCAATAACGCGGAGATTTATGCAGTTTTCATCTGTTTTTTAGTGTCGTTTGTGATTTTCGTTTTATTCCTTTCGATCCATTACTTGTATACAAAATGTGTTATTTACGACAAACAAGGCGTTATTACGTTTCAGCGATGTGTTATTTCTAAGTCAACATTTGTTATTATCCATAAGGCATTTGTTATTTTTTGCTATGTAATAAGTATTTCTTTTGTACACGATTTGGGGAAAATATAATATACGTTTCTTGCAACTAATCGGTATAAATTCGAGGTACCCATGAGAAATTGAGGTCAATTTTACCTTATTGAGTCAATAATGCGGAGATTTATGCAGTTTTTATCCGTTTTTAGTGTCGTTTGTGATTTTCGTTTTATTCCTTTCGATCCATTACTTGTATACAGAATGTGTTATTTACGACAAATAAGGCGTTATTACCTTTTAGCGATGTGTTACTTCTATGTCAACATTTGTTATTATCCATAAGGTATTTGTTATTTTTTGCTATATTCGTTATTTCTGACGATTAAAGCTGCAAATTAGATATACAAATCATACCCACGATCAAATTAACAATAATTTCAACATATTACATCATAAACTTTGATATTTTCGGCTACAGTCTCAACGATTTCTGTTATTTGTATATATCAGTTTTTTTCTAGCTTCCATAGATCTTTTGAATATTTTTTTCATTCTCAACGATTTATTTTATCATTTTCGGCTACAATGTCAACGAAATCTGACGATTAAAGCTGCAAATTAGCAATACAAACGAGCTTGAAGTTTTTTTTTAAGAGGATTCGAGCTTGCAGCGAAATCGCTCGTTGGAGAAGATGATGGCAAAGGCTTGTAAATTTCGCATCTGTTAGAGGGTATATATGTCATATCGCATAGTTTTGGTCTTTTTTTCTAAGAGTTTTGAAAAGTAGGTCCTTAACTAGAGCTGTCAAAACGGGCTTGGGCCCGCGGGCCGGCCCGTGGCGGGGCGGGCTCTGAAATTTTAGGCCCGCCTGGAGGCCGGCCTTGGCGGGCAAGCCCGCGGCAGGTGCGGGCTTCGGCGGGGCGGGGCGGGCTAGCCCGCGGGTAGCCCGCCAGATTAAGTAAAAAAGAAATTTATATTATTTATAATATAATATTGCAAATATAAAATAATAATTGGTACTTATTAATATAAATATATTAATATTAAAAAAGTTTATTAAATTAAATTTATTTTCGTTCATTTTTCTTATTTTTTTTTCCTATTTTTATATTTATTTTTTTCTATTATTTATTATTTTTTCTTATTTTTTCCTTTTTTTATATAATTTTTTAATATTTTCTTTTTTATTTTAACCTGGCGGGCTAAGCCCGCCAGGCCCGCGCCCGCCGGCGGGGCGGGGCGGTTATGCATTTCTTAGGCCCGCCAGATGGCGGGCTTACCCGCCCCCGCCCCGCCACTGGCGGGCTTTTGGCGGTTACGGGCCGGCCCGCCCCGCCGGCCCGTTTTGACAGCTCTATCCTTAACCCATACTTAAATTTTATTGGGGCCTGAACCCTACTTAAACATGCTAACGGGGCCTGACTCATAATAAACCCTATTTCTATTTTATTAAGTGGGAGAGGCTTATAGTAACACCACTTAATCATTTGGTGTGTCAAGTTTAATTATAATTTTACCCAAAATATTCTTAATAATTACAATTATATCCTCAAATAAATTTTCTTATACATAATAAAAGTAAGAAATTTAAACTTGCAATTTAATTTAAAATAACTTAAAATATCAAATAGTATATTCGTAGAAATTCGGGCTGGGCTTCGGTAATTTATCCATCATCAAGGTCCACGCACACACGCCACACATGAGGAGGGGTCTCGATATAAACTTGATGGGTTCCTTCCTAAAACCAATTGGTGTTAGGATGAGTGGTCCATCAAGCTTATAAACCATCTAATTTTCTTTGCACTTTTCGATGTGGAACTTTTTTTTCCCCACACACGCGACATTCCAACACTCCCCCCCTCACGTGTGAGCCATTTATTTAATCGGACGGGAACGCCATTCTTTTCGAATTCGCCATATTTTTAATTGAGTCGGATCTCCGCTCTGATACCATGTAGAAAGTCGGGCTGGACCTCCGGTAATTTATCCATCATCGAGGCCCACGCACACACGCCACACATAAGGAGGGGTCTCGATATAAACTTGATAGGGTTCCTTCCTAAAACCAATTGGTGTTAGGAGGAGTGGTCCATCAAGCTTACAAACCATCTAATTTTCTTTGCACTTTTCGATGTGGGACTTTTTCCCCACACACATGACATTCCAACAATATTTATATATTGCACATGCATAGAATGTGCCTATATACTAGTATTAATAATTATTGATGATGCAAGATATACGTAAATTCTTCCCATTTATTTTTGTCGTTCGTTTCTTTTTTCAAAATAAAATTTCTGAAGTCGCCCAGCAACTCAATGTTGATCACTATCTTACACCAACCATTATTGAATTTCGTAATAAAGTTTGCGAAATATGCATATTATATAAATCAATGTAACATAATTGTTTGCGCAACACTTTAAACTTTCAAACTTCTAAGATATATAAGAAATGCAAAGTTTTAAAGATCATCAACCCTGCCAACCTGGTATTACAGTTTAGATGCTGACCTATATAATGTGTATAAGTCACAATCCATGTCAGTTATTTGGCTAGTCTCACATTAGAATATAGGGATATAATATTGCCACCCGTTTTATTTCAATCCACGTTCGCTGATTAATATTCTCTGGATGAGAAAATGAAATGATTGTGACTTTGACAAAATAATAAGTTTTCGAACAAATAGATAATTAGTGACGAACGGTTGTCTTTAATTCTTTGAAAAAAAGGTAACATTCTAACTTTATTATTAAGTTAGTCAATTGCTTGTAAGTTACAAAACTCTTCATATTTTTCTTTTATACAGTTTACTGTGCTAAAAGTAGTACATATTGCAATTATTCTATATTAAATTATAAAATCAAATGAACTAATCCACCTTATTCGTGGAAGCACTGTTACAATGTGCAAACTCAATTATGAAGCTCTCAATTCTTTTGTAAAGAGAAACTCCAAACGTTGATGTGGACCATAATGTCCGCGAACTAGATAAAAATAGGCCGTTATTTAAAAATGATTCCACAACTATTTATCATCATCGTAGTGCAGAAAGTCAAATTATTCATTACGTTGATTTAGAATTGTATAGTAGTTGGCTTTGTGCTATTAGCCTGTTGACAATTATATCTATTTACTATTAGTTGATTTAAATTTATCCAAGCAAGACGGCAGATTAGATTAGTATAAGATTCCACGGCATCTCAATCTAGAAAACCGTAAACTTCAAATATTAGATTGATAATGATATGACATATGTAGCATTCACTGACAAGAATGTAACAATATAATAAAGCATTTGTCCATTTTTCTATTCAGATATATGCCTCAGACTTGTAATGAGTGTGACAGCTACATTACATATAATAACTGTTATGTTATGTAACACGACAACTCTAATTATACAACTCTAATTATAATGACATTAAAATAGATGAAACCATCAGCCGTGGTCCAAGACGTGATGCCCAAAGAAATGTTGAAAGCTTCATAGATGTAAAAAGACGCTAATTTTGTCCTAATTGTACGGCTAAGGAATCGGAAATCTGTCCAAATTTGGGAAATAACTAAAAAAAAAAAAAAAAAAACAACAACAAATATATATGCACGAAATAGGATAAGGCAAAAAGAAAATCATCAAAGCCGTGATAATTCACAGCTTAAGATGGTCTCATACTTCAACTTAATTTTTTTGGCATGTATAATGTGGTTGAGAAATTTATGTATTTATTTCTAATAATGATATATATATATATATATATATATTATATTCCAGACCAATCACAGCCAGCTGGTTAATTTTCCACTCGTCGTTTCGATGTTTGATTCCAATTGTAATAATATCCATTGGCAATGCATGCTAGTACGACAAGAAGTCACATTATGTAAGAGACTTTGTGCGTTCAAACTGCTCTAATATTTGATACAAAATGAATATTATATGTTGCGATGTCCGTGAACGTGTGAAGATTCTCTTCTCAAATATTTTAGACTAACACGAAATCATTTAATTGAGGGTTTTGCTTCGGATAAAATCAAATCAATTTGCATCCGTATGTAAAGGTAAAGTTTTAAACTGCGAAAATATTTTATTTATTAGTATGATTTTTACAGTATATTAATATTTAAATTATGTTTATTACTCTACTCGAAATTAGGTACCTGCACTGCACATCTTGTTAGGCGATATAAAAATGTTGAATTAAATATATTTCCTCTACTGGGCATTAGGTCCCTTCGTCACCTCTTTTTGTTGCTACACATGGTTGTCTTATTTATTTATTTAAATATTGTGATTGCTCTATTTAATTGGTGGACACGATGGTGACAGAATCAAGGGAAACTAAATCTTGTCGATATTCTTTCAATCTAAGCTTAATCACAGGGCAAGCACCAGTATATATTATACAATCTATATAATAACACGTAGTTCATATAGTCAATAAATACTAAATGAAATGATATTCTAAATTTCATATCGTACATAACGTGTTCACATGCGTGGCCGAGCACTTGTTAAAAGATTTGTACAAGGATGTTGAATTTTAGGGTTTTCTTTCTTCGTAAGCAATTGCATGTATTTTTGGACCAAGGATTATTAATATTTGTGATAAGGAAATGACGAGAGGAGAGTTTTTGTTAAACCAAATTGAAAACGAAGACTTTATTTTGTTCATTTTATTATTTAAATGTTTCATTTCGCTTTAAGAACGAAACAAAAATCTTTAACGTAAATGCCACACGAGGAGTTGGTTGTGCATATACATCATCTTCTCTGGCCTTTACTTTAATTTCATACATTTCATTTGCTTCATTTTCCTATTCAAACTAACGGCATAAAAAAAACGGCTTATTCGTCATACCTCATTGCTTTACTTTGCTTTTTTCCTTGCTTTTATTAAAGACGATACGACAATTTAAGATAAAGGTATCAAGGGCCTTCACCCTTATAACTATAATAAAGAAACTGACGCGTAGTTATTGTTTTACATATGTATATATTACAAACTAATAATAAAGAATTCGATTATAGATTATTCTAAATGAAAAAGAAATAAAAATGATACGCTGTAAAAAGTGCTTGATAAACTCAGCCTTAAAAAACTCCACAATTCGGAAATAAATTGATTTTTTGATGCATCATAAATATAATTAAATTCAATCATCTCCTCCCCAAGCTGCCATAGTACGATCGTGCCTTGAATATTTGGACAGTCATTCACTCGCCATTAATAATACTACATTTTTTCCCATTCCAAAACTATACATAATGCAATGCGCGACCATCATCGTATAGGAAATCTCGTAAATACTACTCTACGGAAACTAGATCAAATTTAATCTTATTTAGTAAGATACCGATCTCGTAGATCTCAATCGACTTTTGCGATATATAAATTATCCACATAAAAATGCGAGCGTTACAGCAAATAAGATCCCCACACGAATGCGAGGTTGTCCGTTGCTAACACAACACCAGCAATTAAGGAAAATTGGGGACACAAAGTAGATAAACGACGGGGCCCCACAATTAATTAATCATTCCAATAATATATATCGCCATTTAAATCGATCGAACCTCACACGTGCTCCTCGTGGGACCCACGGTCACGTTTTCCTTGAACCGCAATGAATTATTTTTCCATTTTTCCTCCTTCGTAATAAATAATAATTGTATCAAACATGAAAAAGGCTTTCTCTGACCCGACTGTACGGTAATGATGTGGGCTCGCCTCGCCATCTTACTCGATTTTCTATCCTTTTTTTCACCTTCCCATTTTTTTTATTACATAAATAAGTTTAGAGATATTCAACGCCAGCTATGTGTCAGCTTAATATTTATTACTTTACCCCATTTTTCTCGTCTGAAATCTATGGTTTAGAGAATTCAATGTCCGAAATTCATTATTTTACCAAATTTACATTAGAAAATGAACAGTCAATTCAATTTAATTTAATTCAATCGCTTATCTACTTGTTTTGTCCTTTTCTCTGCCTAGATTGATTGACTTTCCGCATTTCATGACATGGGGATTCTCTTATCTCTCCAAACCATAATACATAAATAATATCATTATATATATATATATATATATCTAATGCATTACATGCTCCACCTTAGTTTCTCTCGCTTACCCTTAAAACAAAAAGGCTCAATCTCTCTATTCCTCCATGGCCGTAGAAGCGAGACATCTCAATCCTTTCCCTTCTCAACTCATTAAAAGGTAAGAAACTTTGCACCTCATTATTACATCTTCGCACTACTTCTGCAGATTTCTGACCTAAGCTTCAAATTTCTTTTTTGCTTTCCTTTTTCTTTTTCCAGAAATCCGATGAACAACGATGCTATTCAAGGCAACATGTTCCCTTCACACAATACACAGCTCATGTTTCACTCTCAACAGCAACAAGAAGAAGGCCATTTTATAGGCAGAAACAGCCACAACAATACAGATCAGAGTGTGCTCAGCTTCATGAATTCATCAAGAAAAAGATCAATAGAATCCGCCGGCGGCGTTGATAATCAAGAACCAAATTTTCATTACAGCTCGCCGGCCGTGCTTAATGAGTTAGATCTCTTGCCTCAAATACAGCAGTATCAGTTCGGTATAGATTCACTCATCTCACAGCATGTAAGTTATTACTATTACAGAAAAGCTGTGTATTATATTGTTCTTAACCGTCTCTATTGAAATTAATTATTACATGTGTGAATGAATGTCTGCAGACGAAGAAAATCAGGTTGGAGCTGGAGGAAAGACACAAGCAAAAGGCACAACTGTTATTATCTTCGATGATGAAAAGACTCAGAGAAAAAGAAGCGCAGATAATAAAGATTGGGGAATTAAATCTAGCCCTTCAAGAAAAGGTGAGGAGCCTTTACGTAGAGAATCAGCTATGGCGAGACATGGCTCAGACCAGCGCGGCTGCGGCTAATTCCCTGCGCTCGAGCCTCGAGGAGGCGCTGGCCTTGCACGGCGCCGAGACGGCGGCCCGACGCGTGGAGGACGACGACGACGCGGCGTCGTGCTGTGGAAGCAGCGGCGACGGCGTCGGCGTGAGGAGGAGGCCGTACTGTAAGATGTGCGGCGGAAGGGAGTCGTGCGTGGTGGTTTTGCCTTGCCGGCATCTGTGCCTTTGCGGTGATTGCGGCGGCGGAGGGTCGCCGGCGGTGAGGGTTTGCCCCGTTTGTAGCTCTAGCGCGGAGGCTACGTTGCATGTTAACTTGTCTTCTTCGTAAGTGCGTCTGAGAGAGAAGGAAACAAAAAGCATTAGGTTAGGTTTTTTTTTTTTTTTTTTTTTTTTTTTAACGTGGTTAGGTTTTGTTTTTATACGATTTGTTTATATTTTCAATGTAACTTTTTTTTAGTGAATTTAGAAGTTCAATATCACTTTATTTCTCATTAAATCAAGCTCCATGTAACTGATGTTAGCTACAAATTAGGCTTTTGATGTTTGCAAAACACGTATAAAGCTAAGATGACGTGACTAAGAAAACTAGACATTGCCTGGCTTAGTACCAAGTTATGAGAAGGTCTAATGATCTAAATTCGGTAGTTCTGTAGAGAGTTGTATGGGAGCATTTATTTGTTTTTTTCTCCCAACTCTTCTTCCCATCGTTTATGTAGAGTTGAGTCAATTGATATAAAGCAACTAAAATTGAAATAATATCAAGTACCAAAGTTGAATATTTGTATGCCTCCCCTTTTTTTCCTTGTTGTAGGGATTTGGCCAAACTTTAAAGTCAAATAAATTCTTGCATGGTTGTTCATATCAGTTCTATTCTATTACATGAATGTTTCCTTCAATTTGTATTGTCAAATCAAAGTTCTCAGGGCTCGTTTGATATCCATGTTTATGGATTACATGGATATATAAGTTATTTGTGTATGGCTATACAAGGATTTAGTTGATATAGTTTTTAATATGTCTGATAAGTGTATTAATTATTTGTGTAATGATATAAATTGAGTTTGATAGATGTGTTTAATGTGTGTATAGGTGTGTATGGATTAGTGATACACACCTCATACCCACCTTAGATGTGAGTATGCATATACAAGGCTTATAACCAAAATCATTGTAATAGACGTGTATATCCATACAAGGCATGTATGACTATACACAGATAACAAATACGGTGTGACTTAGTCATACACATCTCATAACTATGGATATATATAGGTGTATGCTAGCATAGTTTTTGGCATGTTTTTAAAATAATAAATGATTATGACCCATGAGAAAATGTCGAAGTATTGTTTCGAGGTCTTTCCTCTTGCTCTATGCAATATTTTGTCGTATGTCAGTGAAATTTATTTTAATTACTGCACTTGATGTGTTTTTCTTATTCGAAAAATGGGTGTTATAGAATAAAATCAAATCTTCCTAAGAGTTACGACGCAAGATATATAATGGAGTATCGGTTTTCCCAGAAACTGTTTGTATATGACATTAATAGTATGACATGACCATATCAACAATTTAATTTTAATTTTGTCCATACATATGTGACCCCCACAACCACAACGTGTTGTATCTTATCGTGTAATAAAACTCTTGCGTGGTTTTCTGTCGTCAATTGGAATCAACGCCACTATTGAAATCAACATTGTATCGTCCCCCTTTTGTTATTAATAAAATAGTCTAAGAAATAAAATTGGATTTACAGATAAATGTGTAATAAATAGAAATATGAACGGTAAAATTGTAACTTGACAATCAAGAGTAACATTGTATAGCCAAATAAGGCAGCACAGCCACCCTAGGCTCTTTATATAATAGTAATAATAATATAGTACAGATTTTAACAACTTTCCATGAACATGTACTGAATTTTTAATTGGGATGCATTATCTATTTGTAGAAAGAAAATTCTATTTATCTACCAAGATACGTTATCATATAGTCCTCTAGGTGTAAAAAATTTATTCTATTAGGTACTTACGCATAAAAAAAGGGTAAATTACGTGTCAGTACCCATTATCATATTTTCAATTTAGGCAGAAGGACCTAAGTTCTGAAAATATAAGTTTCAAGGACCCATGTGATAGGAAATGACAATTCTATCCTTCATAGTTGCCAAAAATTACAGCCATTTGCCATTGTCTTCACCGTTCGATTTTGGGTTGCTTTTAGGACTGTAAAACCGAGTGAAATATCGTTGTTAAGGTGCAAATAAGATGGAATCGACTTCGATTCCTCATGGGTAGTTGTAATAAACAAATAATTTAAAGTGTAAGACGAAATAATTATGAAATTCCACGTCGAAGAAACGAGAATATAAATGGACCAAATATCGACTTTAATGGCTGATTAAGACGAATCTGAGTGAATTTGATAATGGATCTTAATAATGAACGAGAATTATTGAGTTTAAGAACGAAGTGGTGAAGAATTTTGAATCAAAATTTTTGGTGCGACGTATATTGAAGATTTTGTGAACACGATATCCGGGTAACAAGTCATGCAATTTAAGTAACTTATGTAGCAAATACAGTAACAGATGTGACAAAGACAGTAATAGATGAGGCTCTGTTAGGGACAATAACCCCCAAATCGATAACCCCATGTTAATCGAAGAAACGATTGAGCCATCCCACGAGTAGACGACGACCACGAGCACCACGGCCATGAGCAGCGACGACCACGAGCAGCGAGCCATACCACACGACAATGACCAAGAAATCGAAGAAAGCAGCGGCGAAGAAGGAGAAAAGACCGAAACAACCGAAGGGTAGGTAGTTCGAAAATCTCGTTGAAACAAGGGAAAATCTGGACTTTAATGTTGAATAAGGTGAAAATGATCGGCGGTCTTAATAATCAATGAAAATATTGATGTTAGTCGCGAAGAAATTTGATGCGGCCCATGATTGAAGCTTTTGCTAATAAAACGCTCGCTAAGTAACAATTTATGCATTCTGGGTAACAATTTATGCATTCTGGGTAACACTTTATGCATTCGGGGTAATGCTTACGCATTATGGGTACCACTTCATGCATTCTGGGTAACAGTTTATACATTCTGGGTAACAATGTATGCATTCTGCATTGCCCGAAAATAGCAACTTGCACTTTTTGCAGTACAATTTTCGATCTAGAATTCAAATAACCTTGATTCAAGCTCCCTTGATTAGCCAAGTTAATTATGTATAACTTTTATTCTTTACGTTTTTTCTGATTCGAAGTCCATTGACCTAAAAAATGTGTCCGAAAAAAGATTTAGTGGTGCTTAGGGATGTTGTCCGAAAATGGCATTGCATGAATGATTCAACAAACTTAAAGACATCTTCAATTAATGTTAAATGTAAGCGATATGTCGTTTACTAATTTCCTGCAGTAACAGTTTAACAATGATCAGTAACAAATCAAGAGAAGAAAAGAACAATAATGTATATTTCGGTAACAATGCCCTACTGGACTAGTAACTGAAAACGTATTTACAGTAACAATTTCATATGTAACAAGTTTAGGTTATGATTTTCCAAATTTATATTGTAAACATGCTACATTCAATAAAATATATGAATTTGAGAAGTTTTAAACTATATATTAGTTTAGGTTGTGATTTTCGTGGAGGTTATGTTGGAGTTGAAGATGTTGTAGTATAATATGAAAAACAAGTACCATTCTTCTTCAAAGAATGATAATGCTTCTACAAAATTTATTCTACTTACTCAAAACATGTGCGGATATGAACTATTAGTTGTTTATTACAATCCAGATGGTCGACCTAACATAAATGATTCAACAAAATTAATGACATCTTCAATTAATCTTAAACGTAAACCCTATGTTATTTACTGATTTCCTGCAGTAACAGATTAACAATTATCAGAAATAATTGAAGAGAAAAAAAACAGAAACTGATATGTAGGTAACAAGGTAACATAACACGAGTAACAGAATACATAGTCCAAATAACAATTTAATATGTAATTCACATTTTATATTGCAAACGCACTATATTCACTAAAATTTATGAATTTATGAAGTTTTAGATAAAAATATATTGGTTTAGGTTATAGTTTTAATCACAAACCCTAATTCACAACTATAATAATTCTAGTAACATATAAACATGTAACTAGTAACAGTTTACACATATTGGGTAACAGGTAATCTATGCTTGATTTTACTTAGATTCCTGCCCAAAATTCATCTCATTCTGGTTTCCCGCCCGAAATTTCACCGACAACTTAGCAACAATTTAGTGAACATAGTAACAGAAGCGCATATACTAGTAACAGATTCTGAGAATTTTACAAATCGGCCAAATGAAAAAAAATACACCCAACTTTATAGGATCGATCGTATTTTCACGAATTAAATGATGAACATCAGACGAACGACCAAAACGAGGTGCCACACTGAGCTGCCCATACTATGGGCACTTCGAATTTATCCATATTAGATATAATCGTTGCAAAAAATGGCTTTGATTTTATCTTATTTTTGCAAATTAGAACCCTACACATGGTAACAATTAATTACGGTTAAATAACGGATTTGGCAGACATAATAACGAGTTTGGTAGACTGAGTAACAGCTTTGATGACACAATATACCAAATTATTGGGGTCGACCGTATTTTCACAAAATTAAAAGATGAACGTCGGACGAACGAGCAAACAATGTGCCACACCGAGCTTCCCATACTATGGGTACTTCGAATCGTTGCCAAAAACGGCTTTGATTTCATCTTGTTTTCGCAAATTAGAACACTACACATGGTAACAATTAAACTTAGTTTAATAACGGTTTTGACAGACCTAGTAACGATTTTCGCAAAACAGGTAACATATTTGACACTGCGAGTAACAGTTTTGACACAGTAAAAATATACCCAAATTATTGGTGTCGACAGTTTTTGCAGAATTAAAAGATGAACGTCGACGAACGAGCAAAACATGTGCTGCACCGAGCTGCCCATACTATGGGTACTTTGAATTTATGCATATTAGATGTAATCGTTGCAGAAAATGGCTTTGAATTCATCTTATTTTTGCAAATTAGAACCCTACACATGGTAATAATTAATTTCAGTTTAATAACGGTTCTGATACACCTAGTAACGGTTTTGATACTCAGAGTAACAGATTTACAGTTTTGACACAGTAAAAATATACCCAAAATATTGGAGTTGACCGTATTTCACGAAATTAAAAAATGAACGTCGGACTAACGTCTAAACAATGTGTCGCACCGAGCTGCCCATACTATGGACACTTCGAATTTATACATATTAGATGTAATCAATGCCCAACGGTTTTGATTTCATCTTATTTTCGCAAATTAGA
Organism: Craterostigma plantagineum; assembly: GCA_027422505.1. Lineage (NCBI taxonomy): Eukaryota > Viridiplantae > Streptophyta > Magnoliopsida > Lamiales > Linderniaceae > Craterostigma > Craterostigma plantagineum. The sequence continues at coordinate 605,987 of JAPQWV010000259.1, read as the reverse complement.
ACCCTAAAATAAAATTCATTATAAATCTTACATCTTGCGTCGTCAATACCACAATATATTTTACCTTACACGCCAAAATTGGTTGGTTAATGGGCACTCGAAATTTTGGATCGATTTACTGTAAAAACGAGATTCATAAAATAAATATTATTTGTCGATAACAATCTTCTGCATCATAGTAACAGATAAGGGATGGAAAATAACTGTTCACCAGGCGTTTATAACAATATAGTCTAACAGCATAACAGAAAGTCGTCGGAAAATAACACTTAGGTCAGTATGTTAGGAAGGGTCTTTTCGTCAATACATATTTTTAATCATTATCTCTGCAGTTATTGAAATAGTTGGTCATTTGAACTAATGGGGCTTCTGACAGGGCCTTGACGATTTACAAAGTTACTGAGCAGGGAGTGATTCGAAATTCTCCCACTAAAATCTAGCAGGTGATGATGTGACTTTATTTGGATTTATTGGGTAAATGGACCCGTGAATCTGAAATTTTAAAAAAATGACCTCCTCCCTTCAAAAAGACATATATACCCTTACTAAGTGACCATAAAAGGACAATATTACCCTTATTTAAAGACCTCAGCGCTCACTTAACCATATTAATGAAAAATTACTGTTCATTAGCTACAGTATCTGTCCTTTCCTCTTCTTGTCAGAGTTTTTTTTTTTACTTTTACAGCTGTTTTCCAAGCTTCTTTGTCCTCTTCAAAGCGTATCCATCAAACCTAAAATCTGTTTTCCAAGCTTACTTCTGAAGGGACCCGAACGAATTTGCAGGGGACCCTTGAGTCATTCGCAGGGGATCCATGCAGTTTGTGCAGGGGACCCATGATACTTCTCAAGGGACCCGAACGAATATGCAGGGACCCTGAGTGATATGCAGGGGACCCATGCAGTTTGCGCAGGGGATCGGTGCAGTTTGGACCCGTGATACTTCTCAAGGGACCCGGACGAATTTGCAGAGGACCCTTGAGTCATTCGCAGGGGATCCATGCAGTTTGCGCAGGGGACCCGTGGAGTTTGGACCCGTGATACTTCTCAAGGGACCCGAACGAATTTGCAGGGGACCCTGAGTGATATGCAGGGGACCCATGCAGTTTGCGCAGGGGACCCGTGCAGTTTGACCCGTGATACTTCTCAAGGGACCATACGAATTTACAGGGACCCTTGCAATTTGCGCTGGGGACCCGTGAGACTTGTCAAGGGACCCATACCTATTCGCAGGGGACCCGTGCAGTTTGGACTCGTGATACTTCTCAAGGGACTCATACGATTCGCAGGGAACCCTACCTACCTACTAAATTTGAGTTACATTTGGCACGTTTTCGAATCTGTAATTAAAAAATCTGGGTTACATGCTGATAAACGTATTTCGGTACGTTTATCGTAGTATTTATTTGGGTTATAATAAAGCGTTAGCGATCAATTTATGCATTTATTCGATATATTTACACTTGTTTTATTGTTGAAGGAGCTTAGAACGAGTTTCGGGCGAAAAGGAGCGAAAACGGAGCAAAACGGCGCGAAAAGGGCAGAAACTGCCCTCGGTCACGGCCAGACGCATTACGCGTCACGGCCGTGACGAGGGACAGAGAGAGAAAGAGAGCGACGCTGATGATGGTCACGGCCGTGACGCTTAATGCGTCTGGCCGTGATGCGAGGCAGAGAAGGCCACTTATGATGGTCACGGCCGTGATAGGTCATGCACTTACCCGTGACCGGTGGCAGAGAGTCCAACTAAAAGAGGTCACGGCCGTGACGCCCTATGCACTTGACCGTGACGCATGGTTTCGATATTCTCGCGTAGAGTCGGTGATGGTCACGGCCGTGACGTCCCATGTCCCAGGCCGTGACCCGTGCGAAATTTAGTATAAAAGCCCAAATTCGACTCAGAAAGAGGGGACTTCGACCAGAGACAAATCCTAAACCCTCTAGAGACGAAAAATAGCACGAAAGAACGCAGAATCACGCCCCGGAGCGCAAGAGACGGAGTTCTACGCAAACCTGAACGAAGAACAAAGATCTACCCAAGCTTTCAACGATTATGAGTTCTTTTCTCTTAATTTCTATTTCCTTAGTTGTTTTTCCTTCTATTATGCGTAACTAATTCCCTTTGTGTTTGGGATTAGATGAACGCTAGGATATTTCGTAGTTAAGACTTGTAATTATCGTGACTATGTGTTTTGACTATTTATCGTTCTATGAAATTGTTTCGTTGCTTTAATATGTCTATGTGTTAAAGTAATTGTTTGGAAAATCGTTTAGGGCGACAGCTAAATAACGATTAGGCCATTCGTAGAAGATAGGATTCGAGTATAGGGCGAAAGCAAATACTCGATCCTCGCCGCTAGTAATTAATGAATTTTAGATCCCCGCAAGCGTTTAGGGCGACAGCAAACTCGCGAGCGGGCAGGAAAATTACTGCGATCTACTCAGAATCACGTAGGAGCAATAGTTCATTGTCTTAGCCAATAATACCTAGCGGGATTCGAATCCCGAGCACTTTTTATTATCTGAAAGCTTCGTACCAGTTTAACGTGCTCTTTGAATTTCTAGTCGATTTAGGGGTAAGTGTTAGGTTAAGTCATCAAACAATCTGCGTATTTTATTTAGGCTAAATATCGAGTCGATAGGTAATTACTAGTACTTGATTTATTCCTCGTGTTCGATACTCGTCTACTCACTCTACTGCACTACAAACGATAGGTTCACTGCCTATCGCACGTCGGTGATAGTAATTTAGTATACGTTTTATTTTATCACTTGTCGCACTTTCATCACTCACTACGTGTCGATCAAGTTTTTGGCGCCGTTGCCGGGGAATAGATTGATATTAGGAACACCGTAGTTCGGTAATTTAGCCACTTTTATTTGACGTCTTTATTTGCTATTACTATTTGCGTTATTTGTGTTATTTGCGTTATTTGTTTCCTGCGTCATTAGTACTATCGTAATCTTTTCGACGTTTTCATTATTCCTTTTCTAATTTTTGTTTTCACATATTGAAGGTACGATTCAGCGGTGAATGACCCGAAGCCATCCATCGGGTCCCATTGTTGACGCAGACCCGGATTTCTAGCGGAAGTTACGAAGGAAACTGAAGTACGATACCGAAGGAGCATCCACTAGCTCTCACGACCGTTTAGTTAGCTATTCAGAGGATAGTTCGCAGGAATCCACCCAAAACTCACGTGCAGAGACCACCGTAGATAGTCCCAATACAGAAGTGGACATGGCGGACCATCGAGTGCCCGTCCACAACGTTCCGGAGGAGGAGCCATCACTTCAAGCCGCACTAGGCGGTACTGAATCGGCGATCGTCATCCCGCCAATAGAGAATAACAACTTCGAACTGAAGCACTCCTGGCTTCAGATGATTTTTCAGACGGCCCAGTTCGAGGGTAATCCCGACGACGACCCTTACTCACATCTTAAGGCATTCCTGACGGTGACAGACACCATCAAGATTAATGGGGTCCCGGACGATGCAATCAAGTTGATGCTGTTCCCATTCTCACTCAAGTTCAGAGCAAGGGACTGGTTGGATATGTTGCCACCAAGGTCGATCACCACCTGGGAGGAGATGCGAGCCGCTTTCATCAACCATTACTTCCCACTGACGAAGGTGCTACGGCTGAAGACGGAGATTTCCCTATTTCACCAGAAGGACTCAGAGAACCTGTACGAAGTGTGGGAGCGTTATAAGGCCTTATTAAAGAGGTGCCCGCAGCACGGGATGTCGAAGGCAGCCCAGATCAACCGATTCCATGAGGGGCTCAACGATCAGACTGTTCATATGTTAGACGGAGCCGCAGGAGGAGGACTCGTGAAGCTTAATGCCACCGACGCGTGGAATTTAATCGAGGACTATTCGAGGAACAGCTTCATGAGGGGCAATACCAGGATGAAGACACCCGGTGTATTTGGAGTTAGCCAGGAGACAGCCACTAATGCCAAGATCGAGGCGCTTCAGCAGCAACTTGCCTCGACGAACTCCCAGTTGCAGACGGTGATTGGCGCATTACTTCCCAAGTCTGGGCAGGCGCAGCCCGTGAACGCCGTAGCCACCACCACACCAACGCAGCACACACCGTACGTGCCCTTATGCGGAATTTGCGGCGCTGCCCACGAGACCTCAGAATGCCAACTTGGGCAGTCATTGGAGCACGTCGACTATATGGGCAACTACCAAGGTGGCCAGCGGAGTTTCCAACCTCGGGCTCATCCTAACTTGGCGTACGGGAATCAGAATCATCAGGGCCAAGGACCGCCAGGATTTCAGCCCATACCATCCGGATTCCAAAACGGGCCACCACGACAGTACCAGAATGCGCCCGCGGGAGGATCCGACGACATGAGGGAGATGAAGGACATGATGAAGACGCTTCTCACGAATTTCAGCAGCACTACCGCAGCCCACGAAAGCCGAATGACGAAGATGGAGGAGTACATGGAGGCGAATGACTTGTGTGCTCAGAACACGGACGCCTCGCTCAAAAAGTTGGAGCAACAGATGGGCCAGATGGCGAAGCAGTTGGCGGGGCGCACTCAAGGATCGCTCCCAAGCTATACCGAGCCAAATCCAAAGGAGTACTGCAAGGCGGTGACATTGAGGAATGGACGGGAATTGCAAGAAGTACCCGCCAAGAAGAAGGCGAAGGAGAGTGCCAGCTTTGAGAGCCACGACGAGCCCGATGTGGAGGAAATCGGAGGCGACAATGTCGAGAAGGCCGAAGCTGAGAAGGAGAAAGTCGAGCCCGTGAGGGAAAAGGTGACGGAGATCCAGTGACCACCGGTGAAGCCTTACCAGCCGAAGATCCCGTACCCGGCTCGACTGAAAAAGGACAAGAACGAAGCACAGTTTGGTAAATTTATGGGCATGTGTAAGGAATTGCATATTAACTTACCTTTTGTTGAAGCCATTACGCAGATGCCTAGCTTCGCCAAGTTCTTGAAGGATTTGTTGACGAACAGAAGGAAGCTCGAACACGTCTCCACCGTCTGCCTGCGAGGGGAATGTTCGGCGATTCTCCAGAGCAAGATTCCTAAGAAGCTGAAGGATCCAGGGAGTTTTACTATTCCCTGTCTTATAGGAGATTTAGTAATCGAACGTGCGTTAGCTGACTTAGGCGCTAGTATTAATCTCATGCCGTATTCTATGTTTAAGCGTCTAGGTCTAGGTGAACCGCGACCCACTAGGATGAGCCTCCGATTAGCTGATAGATCGTTAAAGTACCCTCGAGGTGTTATCGAGGATGTCCTAGTTAAGGTCGATAAGTTCGTGATTCCCGCAGATTTCGTTATCTTAGATATGGAAGAAGATGAAAATGTTCCCTTAATTTTAGGAAGACCTTTCTTAGCCACGGGGGAGACCATGATAGACGTTAGGAGTGGGGCGTTAACCTTGACGGTAGATGGGGAAAAAGTTACCTTTGATATGGCCGACTCAATGAAAAAGAGTAGCGAGCAGGACGATAAATGTTATTTCTTAGACGTATTTGAGCACGATTTCCTCTTTTCCGTGCAAGGTCTGTCACAGGTCGGCGATCACGACATACACACGCTTATGGCAATCGACGAGTGTGGGGAGGAAGTCGACGAGCCTATTGTAGCCATCGATGAAAACAGCGAAGAGGACAAGGAGAAGAGCTCAGTTGAGGAACCGCCGGTCCTAGAATTGAAGCCGCTGCCCGACCACCTCGAGTACGCGTTTCTGAACAATAATGGAGGGCTGCCGGTCATAATCTCCTCAAACCTCGATGATGGGCAGAAGGGTCAGCTTTTAGACGTGTTGAAGACGCACAAGAAGGCCCTGGCATGGAAGATATCCGACATAAGGGGTATCAATCCCAGCTACTGCACACACAAGATCCTCATGGAGGATGATTTCAAGCCGATCGCTCAACGTCAAAGGCGCCTCAATCCCAACATGATGGACGTTGTCAAGAAGGAAGTAATCAAGCTGCTAGACGCGGGGA